>CADDIJ020000821.1:0-56534 GCA_902809745.2 Tetradesmus lagerheimii
CGGCACAACTCTGGTAGTGCCGTCTGGCATTTTCCTAAGCATACTCTCATGCACCATAGCACCATCATTGACAGTTAGCCACTGGTACAGTGCTGCGCGGCGATGCAGCTGTCGCAACTCTCTAGCTGACAAGCCAGCTGGCACAACGCCTTCACGCACAAAATGCAAGAGAGCAGCATCCATCCATATGTCACGCTTTACTACATGACTGGAGCTGGTCTGGTCATGCACTGCTGCCATGCAGTAGATTGTGCTGCTATAAAAGGGCTCCACTTCACTCACATTACAGCATCTATGTTCTTGTTAGTTATCTCGTTACGTGCAGAGGCAACTGCAGATTTGACTGCACGTTGTGCAGCAAGGTAGGCTTTCTGCGCCGCCTGCAGGGCAGCATTGTGGGAGGGGTCAACACTGGCAGCAGTTCGGGCAGCGATCAAGTTTACGTTAGCTGTATTTTTCTCGTGTACGGCCATTCGTACTTCCCGCGTGTATACCGGTGGCCTTTTAGCATTACCCAGTGGCCCTTGGGGTGCTTTGTCGCCTATACTATTGGTTACTGCTGTGTGTATGCGGGTGGTCAGATCGTTTTTGGCTTTGTCCACTGCATCTGCAGCATTGATGTGGCCTGCCTCTACTTGCTCATCATCATCATCATGTTACCCATTAAGCCATAGCCTCTACTTGCTGTTGAAGGTGGTTAACCGTCTCCGTGTAGCCTTGCATTTGCTCTTCTATTGCAACCTGGTAGTCATTTTGGTGTTGTGCCCTGTCTGGATTGGGGGTGGTGAGCAAGTGCATGTTGGCCCTTCGTTGTGTATGCTGTGGAGTGGTTTGCTTGCTGATTGGGTGTGGCACAACGCACCACGTGAGAAGGTGGTCTGTGCCAGTTAGTTGTCTTTGTTGTTCAACATGCAGCGTGCAGATTGGAGACATGTTGTTTTGGGGCAGTGCCCAGTGTTTGGGGGTCAGGACATAGTCAAGGACAGCATTTTGTGCCTCTATGGTTCCATCTTGCCTTGTAATATGCCGGCGGTTGGCTGCTCGCTGCTGCCGCCGCTGGTACTGTTGTTGCTGCTGCCTTGGCTGCTGCTGTTGACATTGCGGTTGTTCCCTTGTTGCTCCTGCCTTCTGTGCAGCTGCCTGCTGCTGTTCATATAGCAGCCCAATAGTCCAGCGCTGCATGCCGCCGAGTATGGTGAGCATGCCACGCACAAACACCTGCAAGGCACAGCACAGCAGCACCCACAACCAGGCCAACAGACAGCTCTGCTGCCGCTGGCCCTGCTGTTGCTGCTGCTGATGGCGTTGCTGACGTTGTTGCTGTTGTTGCTGTGCTTGCTGCTGCTGACCCTGTTGCTCTGGCCGTGCTCCTGTTGGCCCTGCTGCTGCTCCCCTGTAATGTGCTGGCCCGTTGTCAGAGTGGGCTGCACCGCTGCTGGGCCAGAACATTGATGTGACAACAAACTTGGCACGCAACACCATGCACAAGCTTGAGGGGTTGCGGGAGGCATGGACTGCAGCTGCAATCGAAGGAGCACTGGACCAGAGGCATGTCACTGAAACTTGGAACTCCGCCCCCTCTGTTCCCTGGCAACCCATCATGCTTGCCACGCATGCTGGCCAGTTCAAACTGAATACCACTGAACGACACATGCGTGATACTACGTGATTACAGCAGCACCGCAGTCATGCTCAATTGCGTCCAAGGCCTCTTGTGCCTGCACACCACCGCTGCTGCAAACGCCGCACGTCATAAAAGGCCCTGCTGCTGGGCTCAACATCATGCATCAAACAGGCAGTGCTGTGCAATGCATCAACAAGGCAACTGCGCGACACCTGCCTAACGCAGGCAGGCCCTGAATGTATGCGTGCATGCCTATGCAACACCACTGCACTGGAGGCATTCACAGCCTAAACCACCTGCCACCACACCTTGAGCCCCGAAAAGCTCCCGCGCATCAACAAATGCGGATTGCCAAGGTTTCGAAGCCGCACGTGGTCCCCATTCATCGCCCTTGCGTAACAAAAATGCGTACCAAACCATCAAACACCTGACGCACAGCACGCAACCTGCTATGTGAAAACAATATCGCTTCAAAGCATACCCCAGACACAGTCGCTAACGCTCTTTACATACCAGGCTCACATTGATGCACATGTAGTCTGAAAAGATCTGCGATCTTTTACTTGATACACACGCCACATAGTGATGACACTTGCCATGTCGCAGCAAGCACATCTATACACCTCGCTCCCGCCCTGACTGCACACCGCAGACTGTTGCAGTCATGTCAGAGCTCTGCATCACACACACATAAGGACCTGCTGATAAAAGCTACCACCAGGACCCACTCTCCCTATCAAATCTGCTGTAGCTACATGCTGTTTTCAGATGCGCCGCCATCTCTGCGAACAACTAGCAATGCCCTGATCAGACCCACACACAGCCCCCAGCCCACACACACAAACACGCTCGCCAATAAAACACCCATGTGTCTGCTGCTACACCTCTCGCGTTCCGTTGCTACATGAAAGAAGACTACACGTGCCAATTCAAACTGCCGCATGCAGCCAGTCGAACAACTGCAGATCGCCAGCCTGCACCTGCAGTGCAACAAGTGCCGTGACAGCGGCAACAAACACAGCACCCCCCAAAAAAAGCACCCCCCGCACATCTGCTGCGGTCTACCGGGTGCTGCTACAGCAGCTGCTGCTGCAACACCGCGGGCACGGGCTACAGCTCCACGCCAAACACCTGTGGAGGGTTCGCTGCTGCTGCTGCTGCACAACATCCCCCTGCGCCTAGGCATGCAGTGCGCGATGAATTGCGCGATGAATTGAGCACTGCTACGTAGTCCAGCGACCTGAGATGCTCATTGGTGTCCATGCCCATGCCTGCCGACAGCTGGCAGATGCGGCCTCACCCCCCTAAAAGCAGCCTGAAGCCTGCTGCTGCTGCTGCTGAGCAGCTGCCGTTGCCACTGCTGCTGCGCCTAGGCATGCAACGCGCCCTGGATGGCCTCTGGCTTGAGTACTGCCACGTAGTCAAGTGACCTGAAGCGCTGGTTGGTGTCCATGCCCATGCCTGCCACCCAGTGTCTCACACCCCTAAAACAGCCTCAAGCATAATCTGCTGCTGCTGCTGCCCCCAAGCGTTGCTGCCGCTGCCACTGCTGCTGCGCTGGATGGCCTCTGGCTTCAGCACTGCCACGTAGTCCAGCGACCTGCAATGCTCATTGATGTCCATGCCCATGCCTGCCGACAGCTGGCAGATGCGGCCTCACCCCCCCTAGAAGCAGCCTGAAGCCTGCTGCTGCTGCTGCCGCTGAACAGCTGCCGCTGCTGCACAAGATGCTGCTGTGCCTAGACGTGCAGTGAACGCTGAATCGCCTCTGGCTTGAGCACTGCCGCGTAGTCAAGCGACTCGAAGCGCTGGTTGGTGTCCATGCCTGCCACCAGCTGGCAATTCTGAAGTCACTCCCCTGAAACAACCTGAAGCAGCTGCCCCCCATCAGCTGCCGCTGCCACTACCACTGCTGCTGCGCCTAGGCATGCAGTGCGCGCTGAATTGCCTCTGGCTTGAGTACAGCCACGTAGTCAAGCGACCTGAAGCGCTGGTTGGTGTCCATGCCCATGCCTGCCACCCAGTGATTGGGGCAGTCCAGGCACACAAAGTCCGGGTCGTACGACACCTGCAGCAGCAGCAGCGACAAGTGAGGTCGGCTTACCAAAGGCGGGGTCGTGCGACACTTGCAGCCATGATGATGCAGCGTGTGCACATGACAGCAGCAGCAGCAGCACGTATGGTCAACTTGCCACCCGGTGGTTGGGGCAGTCCAGGCACACAAAGTCCGGGTCGTAAGACACCTGCATAACATTATAATCCAGTGTGTTCAGATGGCAGCAGCAGCAGCAGCAGCAGCGGCGGCAGGTATGGTCTGCTTGCATTTTGGTCCAGCAGCACAACCGCCATCAAGTGCTGCATGCGCTGTTGATGATGGCACTATCACCTCCAACAACTGCTGACGTGTACTCACCTTGCGGCGCGGCTTCTTGTCCAGCAGCACCATTGACGCCACGTGCTGCAAGTGCTGTTCATGATGGCAGATGCACTAACGAATTCCGAGTGCTGGCTGCGTGAGGCTGGTCAAGGCTAGACATAAGGCCGGCACCCCCCCTCTTTGTGCGACCCCCCCCTCCTCATGAGGGAACCAAGCTGCTTTCGGCCCAGTGTACGACCTCAAGCAACAGTTACTGTCGCATCTCCTACCTTGCGGCGCGCCTTCTTGTCCAGCAGCACCACTGACAACAGCACTGAGTGCTAAGGCCGACTGACTTTGGCCTGATTACCGGCTACTTCTTCTGCATTGCTCTGCGTTCCTCACCTTGCGACGTGCCTTCTTGTCTAAGAGGACCACTGACGCCACACTGGCAGCACCAGCAGCCAACAGCTGGTCGCGCACCTGCACGCAGGAGCAACAGCAATATGAAGGCAGGCATGTGAGTAGCAGCAATTCTAGCCGCAAGGCGCCAAACACACATGGCAGCTGGCAGTAGCTACACGTGTCTGCCGCTGCTGTTCGGTATGTCCTGGCCACCATGCAGAAACGCACCATCTGCAGCTGTCGGCACATCGCGCTGCTTGCATGCTGATCCACCAAGAAACACACTGTGTGCTGCCACTGCTGCTGGGGCTGCTCCGGTGTGCACTTGGGTGACTACATCCATGGGTCTGCTGCTGGTGTTCACTGCGTCCTTGCCAGCATGCAGCAAAGCACCACCTGCAACTTACAACACATCACACCGCGTGCATGCACCACTTGCATGCTGATTCACTGAACTGTGCGCTGTGCTGCCACTGCTGCTGCTGCTGCTGCTGGGTGGCTGCATCAACTGCCAGTACGCACCGTCAGCAGCGTCAGGCCAGAGTCGCACAGATCGTCCACCATGATGCAGTGGCGCCCCGCAACAGCCTCTGCATCAAACGACACCTGCACCGTGCCGCTGGTCTCTGTGCGTGCGCCGTACGACCTGCACCAGTGCAGCAGCTTCGGCGGGTAAGTGAACTTGAACGTGAAGTCCCCCTTGCAACCTGCGCGCATGCTGTTGTGTATGTGTGTGCTGTGTGTGCTTCTGAGCTGCTGCTGGTTGGTCTGCTATCTGGATCAAGGCCACATGTAAGTAACAGCCGCTGAGCGTTTGAGAGGGCTGCCAGTCCTGCGTTTGCACCTTTTTTCCTGCAGCATGCAGTTGACCATGACACTGCTGGTGCATGGCGCGCAGGGCACTCCCCACTGCTGCTCCTGCTGCTGTGCTTTCGGGGCTGCTCAATGAATTTACTGAAAAGCAAGCCCATACACAGTAGGCACCCACCGTGCAGATACAAACTCAACCACCAAGCCCTCTGGGCAGGGGTCCAGTGCACGGATGAGGTCAGCAGCAAAGATGAAGCCACCCTTCAAAATGGGCATCAGCACAGGCGCCTTGCCCTGCAGGAAACGAAATCGAGTTATATGGTATCGCACGGTGTGTTGATGGTATATGGAAGCAGGATGTTGAGCGCAAAGCATGCATGAGCAAGAACAGCAGCAAGCAACAACACAACACCAGCTGCACCAGCACGTGCAGAGTAGTCAAACAGCCAACAGATAGCAGCGTGACAATCATGAGAGAATAGTTGAGGTGTCAGCCGTGGCAAACAGCCCAGTGCAAGGGCGCGGGAGTGCAGTTAGCACACCATGCACCAGGCTAGGTGCCTGGCAGGATGCCGAGCTCGCAGCCCACCTCGTATGTCTTGCCCAGTAGCTTTCCCATCTCCACGACCTTGTCTGCCATCTGCTGCTTCGTGAACAGCACCTCGCCCACGTCGTCATGAATGCTGTATGCAGCTGCAGAAGCAGCTGCTGCTGTGAGCTGTTCCGACTTGTCTGTAACTACTGCGTTAAGAGTGATCGTTGCTTGAGCCATGGCTGCGAGTGTGCGATGTGGCAAGTTGGCAGACGAAGTTGCCTTGTGGGGGCAGCTTGGCGATCAAATCATTCCCAAATGACAGAATCAGAAAGCGGGATGGCGACACACAAAAGCAGTTCGTCCCAGGGGCACCACACAGCAGCTGGTTACCGTAATCGCTTTAAGTATTCGCGATTGTAATATTCGCGAATGGCTTTATTGCAGAGGGAAAATTTGTCGAGTTGTCTAACATTCGCGAAGGCTGCGAGACAAACATTTCCGTCATTTCGCGAGCAGCCTGTGTTTTCGCAGAGAACCGCTGTCAGACCCCCGTATCTCCTGCTTCAGGCCTGTCTGATGCCTGCTAGAGTGATTTGCGGACCTCTGGAGCTGATGTGCTGCACTTTGCGCTGTCTGTTGCCTGTGAAGTCACTGTCGCCTCGGAGGCAAAACCTGCCGGTCGACTTTAACTATTCGCGAGGCCTCGCAGGACAACATTTCCACGTTTAAAAGTATTCGCGAATGTATGGATTGTTTGATTTTGAAATTCTCGAAAAGTTAGTGCGATTACGGTACATGATTCACGCAAGCTCTGCTCTAACAGTCGCCGGCCCGGTGCTGCTTCAACAATGGTGACCACCGTGGAGAGACTTGATGTTTGACGCAGTGAGGTGAATTCATGATTCGGTAGCTGATGGACTCTGCAGTTCAAACATTCAGACGTTGGCATTGGCGCCCAAACTTGCACCAACCACTGAATCAGCCTGCCAAGAGATTTGTAGCAAAGTAGAATACGTTTGACGAGTGATATTGCAGCATAACAGCTGAGCCTTCCAGCTCATGCGTTGCAGCAGCATCTTGCATGCTACACTGCAGCAAATGACAACTGCCAAGAAGCCCTAACGGTGGCCACCGCTCATGACGTGCTGGTTTCTAAACCAAAAGATATCCACATGCATGTGGAGTGCTGCAGTCCTCCGCAGCTCGCATACGGAACGGGGTAGGCGTCATGCTCAGCATTGCTGGTGGTGGTTTAGCTGGCACATGTCATACTGTAGTTTGAGTGTGCACTGGTATGTAGTAGTTGAAGCGAACTGTAAGCATTTGAATGGGTTTTCTTAGCGCTATAGAGTTTCTATGAGCCCCTGTGACTTTGCGGTTGCTGCTGCCTACAGCAGTGTGTCACCATCCTGAGCACTGTATGACTGATCTAGAGGCCAGATCGCAATGGATACGTCAGATTTGTACTGGCTGCCTTTGAAGCAAGTATATCAGAAGTTGCAGAGCACCGACAGGTCCAGTCTCTCCAGCCTGAATGAGCTGCTGAACTTGAACTTCAGTTGGCTGCTAGACGGCCTCAGCAGATTTGCGGTTCCCAATGAGAAATCGGCCGCTGCAGTTAAAGGCGGAGGAGCGCATAAGGCAACAGCTTGGGGCGCTAAGCGTGGCATCGGCATCGACAAACATTTGGCAGATGCCACCACGGAGCTTAGCCAGCTGCTGGTGCGTTTGCAGGATTAGATGCGCTTGATCATTTAGTTGCAGAACACACGACAGTCGCAGATCTGTGCAAAACGTCCTCATTTCAAATGCAACTGCTGCTGCTGCTGTCACTGCACGCCAGCACTACACTACTGCCTGCTTCGTGGGTATGCGCGCCTTGTCCCTTCTGATCACTGCGTCTCCCTAAACCTGTATGTTTCCAGACGCTGGACGAGCTGCAGTGCCATCTGCTGCTCAAGCGCTGGCTCAAAGAAAACGATGTCAACATACCACCTCCCGCCACAGCACCAGCCGCAGCAGCACCTGCAGCAGCAGGCCAGCTGGCACTGCCAGCACCTGCAGCAGGCCCTGGAGCAGCAGCAGCAGCACCTTCAGCAGCAAAGACCAGCAGCAGCGCTGGGCAAGCAGTGCTGCCACTAGATGTGGTGCAGGGTGTGGCAGACTATTATGCAGAGGAGCGCGTATACCTTGCAAAGTGCCAGCAGTTCATTGTCATGACCGCCAGTGAGTGCTTGATTTACCTGTTTGTGGTGTTGTGGGGTTATCTTGGGGACCTAGCAAGTGTGCTGCAGGGGTGCTTGTCACTTTAGCAGCAGCAGTTGCGTGCAAGTGCAGTACATGTATATAACGCAAGCAGCCAGATGTATGCCGCCAGCAGCAGAAGCACCTGATAGAGCAACACGTATTTGTGCCGTGTCCTTGCAACGCCTGATCATGAAAGCGGGACATTCAGGTGTATCTGCTTGCTCCGCGTGCAAGTAGCAGTTCGCTACACCTGTTGCGAGGAGGTGCTCATCAACTTGCAGGAACATTACCTTGCAGGAATACAACCACCACCACAATGGGCAGCAGCAGCCGCAGCAGCTGCAAAAGCGGCTCGTGCACATACCCTTCTTCTATGCTCTGGTTATATGTAACTCAGCAGCTAGCCTATGGTGTCTTCAGCGCTTGATGCATGTCTGCGTGTTCGTTCTGCCTGCAGTGGATGTGACAGCAGATGCCTCCAAGTCTTGCAGGGAGCTTCTCACAAAGCTGCTAGAAGCAGGCTGGGAGGCAAAAGCATACGACAGCTTAGCAGCACTCCTCAAGCCACGCAGCACAACAGCAGCAGCAGCAGCAGCAGCAGCTGGGGGCAGCGGCACCGCAGCAGCAGGAGCGCTGGCGCTGGCGCAGCAGACAACGGAGATGTATCATGTGGTGGGTGGCGGTGATATTGTTGTGGGGCTTCGCTGCAACAGCAGTGCGTCAGCTGCAGTGCAGGCAAAGGGCAGCTACATCTGACGTCAACGTGTGGTATCGTTTGCACTGCTTTGCCTGGGTTGTTTTGGTATGCCTTTGCAACATTCCCTGCACACATGCCTCCCTCGTCATTTGACTCTTTTCTGCACTGTATGTGGGGTGGCTGCTGTACGACAGGTGAAGCCAGCAGACCTGGAGCAGCGCCTGCACCTGCACCAGCTGCACGAGCGCTGCGAACTGATGTGCCTCCTAACACAGCTCTACTGCGGCCCTGACCCCTCGACATCAGCTAGCTGCCATGCCCTGCACACACTGGCGTCAGACGCAAGCGCAGACGCAGCAGAACAGGCAGCGCAGGCCAACAGCCTCTTGCAGGAACTCCAGGCTCTTCGCTGGCCAGAGTGCAGTGAAGAGCGGCTACTGCAGCTGCTGAAGTTGTTGGGAGAGGACGTGTTTGTTGCTGGGAGTGGAGCCCTTGCAGGAAAGGCAGCAGGCGCACAGCAGCTGCAGGCGGGGGTGCAGCAGCGAGGCGGTTGGGCTGCGGTGGACAGTCAGGCGGTCAACCTGCAGCAGCTTGCAGAGGCACTGGTGGGTGGAGTTATGTGGGTGCTTGTTGCTTTTAGTGATGCGGTTTTGTGTTACTGCAGGTGGACAACAGGACTTGCACATTTGTATGCACCATGGCCAGCGGGGATTGGGCGACAAAATAATGGTAGCAGGCAGATAGTTGCTGCATGCGGGGCTGCTCTTGGGCCAAGCAGGCCGCACTGCAGCCATCGGCATGTCCTGCTAGAGCGCTTGCAGCGTGTCGAGCGACGAGCTGTGCTTGCATGTTCGACTATGCGCAGTGCACGGTGGATGAAAGTAGCTCGCTACATGCAGCAGCACCACCACATACTTTCCTTCAACACCCTGTGCACTTGCACAAATCATACTTCAAAGCACCCCCCCCCCCCCTGTTGTGTTTGCCACAGGCCTGCGCTCTCCTGCTGGCAGCCCTCAAGCCCGCGCAGCTGCTGCAGGACGTTAGCAGCAGGCACATCAAGCATAGCCACCACAAACTTTGCTTCAACACCCTGTTTTGCACGTATTCTCCTGTTTTGTTTGCCGCAGGCCTGCGCGCTTCTGCTGGCAGCACTCAAGCCTGCGCAGCTGCTGCAGCGCCTAGCAGGAGGCACCACAAACTTTGCTTCAACACCCTGTTTTGCACATGTTTTCCTGTTGTGTTTGCCGCAGGGTTGCACGCTTCTGCTGGCAGCCCTCAAGCCCGCGCAGCTGCTGCAGCGCCTAGCAGGAGGCACCACAAACTTTGCTTCAACACCCTGTTTTGCACATGTTCTCCTGCTGTGTTTGCCGCAGGCCTGCGCGCTTCTGCTGGCAGCACTCAAGCCTGCGCAGCTGCTGCAGCGCCTAGCAGGAGGCACCACAAACTTTGCTTCAACACCCTGTTTTGCACATGTTCTCCTGCTGTGTTTGCCGCAGGCCTGCGCGCTTCTGCTGGCAGCACTCAAGCCTGCGCAGCTGCTGCAGCGCCTAGCCGGTGCCGCAAGTGCAGTGCAGCAGACAGGCGGTGCGCTGCCGCGCGGCGTGTGTGCTTTCAGGCAGTGGCGAACTGTGGAGGCTGCCTTGATGGGCTGGCGGCCAAATGTTCCTGGCAGTGTGCTGGCGCTGCTGTCGGTGTATGCGTACAACCAGCTGCTGGCAAGCTACAGAGGAGCTGCAGGTGCGTTGAAATATTTGAATTGAGTTTGAATCTGTTCTAGTTGCGCGCGGCAGCGTGTGCTGTGAGGCTGTAGCAGCTGGGCAAGCAGGCAGCAAGTATCTCAAAAAGGCAGGGAGCAAGAATATCTCGGGTTTTTTATTTGAAATAAGGAAGCTGCGTTGATGGGCTGGCGGCCGAATGTTCCTGGCAGTGTGCTGGTGCTGCTGTCGGTGTATGCGTACAAGCAGCTGCTGGCGAGCTACAAAGGAGCCGCAGGTGTGTTTAGATTTCAATTGATATGATATGTACTGGTTGCGTAATGGGGGTTGCTATGCATGTAGCAGCTGGGCGAGGAGGCAGCAAGTATGTCAAAAAAAGTGAGCAAGAATGTCTCACATGTGTTTGACCTGAACAATCTGCGGTGGTTGCATGGCAGCGGGTGCTGCTTTCGGTGTATGCGTACAACCAGCTGCTGGCAAGCTACAGAGGAGCTGCAGGTGCGCACTAAAAATTTCAAATTGAGTTTGAATTTGTTCTGTTTGCGCGCGGCAGCGGGTGCTGTGAGACTGTAGCAGCTGGGCAAGCAGGCAGCAACCATTTCCAAAAGTCATGGAGCAAAAATGTCTCAGGTGTGTTTGAATTGTGGAAGCTGCGCTGATGGGCTGGCGGCCGAATGTGCCCGGCAGTGTGCTTGCGCTGCTGTTGGTGTATGCGTATAACCAGCTGCTGGCAAGCTACAGAGGAGCTGCAGGTGCGCTTCAAATGACTTTACTTTATTCTGCTATGGTCGCATGGCAGCGGGTGCTGCTGTGTATGTAGGAGCTGGGCATGCGATAACCTCGAATGACTGCTTGTGTGCACCGCATGTCTGGTTTCTTCCGTTGCTTTGCAGACGCCATCTCGGAGAGCATCCAGCAAACAGCACTTCAGGCAGGCGGCTTTGCAGCTGTTGCAGCGCCGCTGCAGCAAGAAGAGTTGGCCGCAGGCACACTTGCGGGAGGCATGTACCGCGGCCTGCTGCTGCAGGGCGTGTGCCTGATGGCTGCCGCGTTTGACCTGAGCCCGTGGAGGCTGCCTGGTCAGGTGCTGCAGCAGCTGCTGGATCTGGTGGTTGCTGTGGTGGCAGGTGCGTGGTGCTGTGAATAGCAAATTAAACTCATGAATGGGTATAAACCAAGAACTGCCATCGTTCAAACCGGGCTCGAGACAAAATGAGGAATGGTTATGTCTGGCAATCGGCGCGCCTGATGGCTGCGGCGTTTGACTTGAGCCCGTGGCGGCTGCCTGGTCAGGTGCTGCAGCAGCTGCTGGACCTGGTGGTAGCTGTGGTGGCAGGTGCGTGGTGCTCTGAATAGCAAATTATATCAAGAATGAATATGACAAAGTTCGCCATCGTACGAACCCGGTTCGAAGGATTGTGTCTGGTAGCTGGTTTGTGCCTGATGGCTGCGGCGTGTAGGCTGCCCGGTCAGATGCTGCAGCAGCTGCTGGACCTAGTGGTGGCTGTGGTGGCAGGCGCGTGGTGCGATAAATAGCAAATTATACCAGGAATGAGTGTAAACAAAGAATTGCCATCGTACGAACCCGGTGTGAGATGATATTGTGGGAGGATTCTTTCTGGTAGTTGGCGTGTGCCTGATGGCTGCTGCGTTGGACTTGAGCCCGTGCCGGCTGCCTGGTCAGGTGCTGCAGCAGCTGCTGGACCTGGTGGTTGCTGTGGTGGCAGGTGGGTGGTGTAATCATCCGCACCTGACAATAGGACGTGTGTCTTGCTGAAACTGCCCCTGCAATGGCTGCCCATCCCGTCCCGTGCGCCAACCACATAAACCAGCAGCATGTTTCTATGACCGTTGTGTTTGACACACGTGCATGTGCTGATCGCTGCTCTGCTCCTGCAGACTCCCCCCAGCTAGCTCAACAAGTCTGGGACGAATCCCTGCACAGCACGCGTCCTGTACGCCGTTTTCTTGACAACACCAGCAGCATGTTCCTACAGTAGATATATCTTCTGTGCTTGACACACGCGCGTGTGATTTTACTGCTGCCACTGGTTTAGAAAGAAGCAGGGAAACCCCACTCCTGGCCCTAGCAGGGTTTGAACTCCCGCCAAAGGGTCGCAGGCTGGTGCCCATGAACCACTGCGCTACTTAGGCCGGGTTCCTTAGCTACACTCAGCAAACAGTCTGTTATCATGACAGATGCTTGCCATTACAACGCTCGCACGTTGTATGGGGAGATGCACCCCTAGCTTGTTCGAACCTTGGGCCGTGCAATTTCACGTGTGGCATGTATACCCGGGGTGTGAAGTTCACTGGTTTAGAAAGAAGCAGGGAAACCCCACTCCTGGCTCCTGCAGACTCTTCATTCATCCTTTTAGCAATCTTCATCCATCCATTGATCTATCCATCCATTTTTCCATTCAATAATTCACTCATTCATTGGTGCGCCGTTTCATCTGCTCCTGCAGATCCCCCCCCAGCTAGCGCAGCAAGTGTGGTATGAATCCCTCCACAGCACGCGCCACCTGCGCCACTTCCCTTCCATAAAACCAGCATCATCATTTACAAGATATGTGTTTTTACTTTACTGCTGTTCCTGCTCCTGCAGACTCCCCTCAGCTGGCTCAGCAAGTGTGGGACGAGTCACTTCACAGCACACGCCCCCTGCGGCACTTCCTGGACGAAACCAGCAGCATGTTTCCTGCATGCCCGGGGCCTTTCCTGCAGCTGGCCACTGGGCTGTGCCAAGGCAGGGATGCAGCCAACGCAGCGTACAATTACATCTGCAACAAACCTAATCTGGCAGTTGCGTATGAGGCAGGCGCTGAGGGGCTGCTGCTGCAGGTCAGTGCTGCTGAGTCAGCTGAGTTAGCTGCAAGTAGCCATGCGGCATGCATAGTGCAATGAGTTATAGCCGATGACTGCTGCTGCGGCTGTAAGGTCAAGTATGTGATGCGGCAACCACAGCAGTTAGTCTGCATTGAGCTTGCTTGTGTCTTGTCGGGCACTCACATGCACTGTTAGTAAAAAGTGTTCTGCACCTGTCTCATGTGTCTCTCATTGTGTCTGCAGGGAGACGAGGCTTTCCTGGTGCAGGACATGCCATGGCCCAAGGCGCCCGAAGTGACCGGCAGCTACTTGCCACAGGTATCAGCCTCAGCTGCAGCATGTGCATATGCAGGTTCACCTGCACTGTTAGTTTGTTGTTACAGTAGCGGCAAGCAGCTGCACCTGTTGAGGGAGGAGAGCTGCTAGTTCCTGGCAGCGGCGACTGCATGTAATACCTCACATACTAAGCCGCATACAACGCTCCAGAAGACACACTTCGCATTTCTCGAACAACTGCATCGTTTGCAGTATGATTGCCTGTCTGTTGGTGTCTGGCTAAGTCGTCTGCGCACAGAGTTGCAGCCACATCATCACCTGCTGCAGAAGACACGCTTTGGAGCGCTCCAAGCACCTGCTTTGCCAGGACTAGCATTACCTACATATAAGTGTCTGTCTAAGCTTTCTGCACATTTAGCTGCAGCCAACCATCACCTGCTTTTGCTTGCCACTGCAGGGAAGCCGCGGCAAGGTCTACCCGCTTCCAGAGTTTGCCAGATCGCAGTCATCAGCCGCAGCAGGTTCAGACGGCGGCGCACCATCATCATCATCAGCAGCAGCAGACGAGGGCGGTTTCCTGGTGGTATGGGATGTGGAAGCAGAATCGGGGGTGGGGCCTGTGCTGCTGCTGGCGCGTGCGGCGCATTGCCTGCAGCAGCTGCATGTGGCAAACGTGGGCAGGCAGGCAGTTGCAGACAGCGAGTATTGGCAGGTGGGTTTGGCAGTGATCAGTAATGCTTTCCTTGTCTGGTGGGTTATTGTTGGTGACGTGGCAAATGTGTAGTTCCTGGGATGACCAGCAGGTGGTAGGAGCGTTTCCTTTCAGTTCAATGGTGCCTTGCTGTACCAAGTAGTGCGTGCTTGTCTGGGAGTACGCCGCGAACACAGCCAGTGTGCGGTGTTGTGCTGGTGAACGTTCTGGTGCTGTGCCGTGCTGTGTTGTGCTACAAACCGTTCGATGCCTTCTGATTGACCGAACCGCAGCTAGTGATCACTATCAGCTACAGCATGCTCAAGTTTGCTTGCCTCCCCATTAATTGCTGTTAGGACCCTGCAGGAATTGCGGCTCATCTTGAAGCTGCTGGCAGCGCTGCAAACCGTAGGATGCATGTCAATAGGCTGGACTCCTGTTCCAGCTTTTCCATGTGCTGCAGCATGCTCAGTATTGGCTTGCCTTCCTTTGCCGGGCTTCTGTGTGTCCTTCAAAACCCTGCAGGACTTGCGCCTCATCTTGATGCTGCTGGCAGCGCTGCTCAAGTCAGAACCAATGCAGCTAGCCGTTACTGTCTGCTACAGCATGCTCACGTCCGCTTGCCTCACCATTGATTTTGTTTGAACCCTGCAAGACTTGCGCCTCATCTTAAAGCTGCTGGCAGCGCTGCTCAAGTCGGAACCAATGCCGGCCAAGTACCTTATGAAAGTGCACATCTGCTGCCCCACTGCTGTTCTCTGAACCCTGCCGGAGTTGTGCCTCATCTCGATGCTGCTGGCAGCGCTACAACACGCTCACATCTTCTGCCCCATTGCTGTTTTTGAATTTCGCAGGACTTGTGCCTGATCTTGAAGCTGTTGGCAGCGCTGCTCAAATGGGAGCCCATGCTGGCCAAGTATTTGATGAAAGTGCGCATAGACTACGCCACTGCTGTCCTCTGAACCCTGCCGGACTTGCACCTCATCTTGAAGCTGCTGACAGCGCTACAGCGTCCTCACATCTGCTGCCCAACTGCTATCACTTTGAACACCACAGGATTTACGCCTCATTTTGAAGCTGCTGGCAGCGCTACAGCAAGTCGGAGCCAATGCTCGCCAAGTACCTCATGAAGGTTGTAATCGACTACACCATCAGCCAAAGGATGGCTTGATGCTGCTGACATCGCTACAGCATGCTCACATCTGCTGCCCCACTGCTGTCCTTATGAAACCTGCAGGACTTGCGCCTCATCTTGAAGCTGCTGGCAGCCCTGCTAAAGTCGGAACCAATGCTAGCTAAGTTCCTCATGAGAGTGTGCATCGACTACGCCATCAGCCAAAAGATGGACTGGCTCGACGTCATCATCGCATCACTCAACGTGCTGCCCTCCCTAGCAGCCACCGCCAGCGCTGCCGCAGCCGCCGCGCCAGGTCGGCTTGCAGGAAATGGAGCTGGTCATCTTGCAGGAAACGGCGCCGCACTGTTCGGCCAGCAGGTGCTGGTAGCGCTCGCAGATTGCCTGCTCGCTGCGTCAGCGGCAGCTGGGGTGCAGCCTGGGCACGTGTTATCTGCGCTGGGGTCGTGCCAGCTGTTTTCGGGTGCAGTGCTGGCTGCGGAGCCACTGCCTTTGGTGCCCTTGGAGAGTCTGGCTGGCTGGGTGCAGCGGCAGCAGCAGGCAGAGCTGGGCATGGAGGGTGTGGAGGACTGGCGGACGCTTGAGACGCTGCAGGTGGGTGGTATGGCCACTATTGATCAATGAACTACATGTTATTCTAGCAAGACACAGCAACCATAGAGGAGGTCCGGTCTCAAGCCAGGTGCAGCGCTGGCTGCGGAGCCGCTGCCGTTGGTGCCGTTGGAGAGTCTGGCGGGCTGGGTGCAGCGGCAGCAGCAGGCAGAGCTGGGCATGGATGCTGTGGAAGACTGACGGACGCTAGAGATGCTGCAGGTGGGTAGTGCGGCCATTTTTGGTGCAATATACTTCGTGTTATTCTAGCAAGACGGGGCAACCATAGAGGAGGTCCGTTCTCAAGCCAGGTGCAGCGCTGGCTGCGGAGCCGCTGCCTTTGGTGCCGTTGGAGTCGCTGGCTGGCTGGCTGGGTGCAGCGGCAGCAGCAGGCAGAGCTGGGTATGGAGGGTGTGGAAGACTGGCGGACGCTTGACACGCTGCAGGTGGGTAGTATGGCCATTATTGATCAATGGTCTACACGTAATTTTAGCAAGACGGAG
Organism: Tetradesmus lagerheimii; assembly: GCA_902809745.2. NCBI lineage: Eukaryota > Viridiplantae > Chlorophyta > Chlorophyceae > Sphaeropleales > Scenedesmaceae > Tetradesmus > Tetradesmus lagerheimii. Next base: position 16,418 of record CADDIJ020000821.1, read on the forward strand.
CAGCCATAGAGGAGTCTGGTCTCAAACCAGCAGTTGTACAGGACCAGCTGTGGAGGACTGGCGTGCGCTTGAGACACTGCAGGTGGGTAGTATGTGACAGGAGTTGCAGGACACGCAGATTGCAAAGATGAAATGCAGCAGAATGCAGCACTCACAGGTCTAGATGGGCCCCCCGCCACCATGGCTGAATATGCTTGGACCTCAGTCTTCTGCTAGTATGGGGTATGGCTCACACAAGTTAACTGCTTTTTGCTGTTGAAAGTTCATAGAAGTTCACTGCTCTTTGCCATGTTGCTGCAGGCCTTGCAGGGCTGCAGGCCTTGCAGGACAGCCTGGTAGTTCCTGCAAAGTCAATGTTGCTGCAGCCCTTGTTATCACCACTTGTCGTAGTACCTCTGCTGCTCCACTATTTAGCTGTTTCCCTCGCCCACTTCTTGACATGTTGTCTGTTGTTTGCAGGCCTTGCAGGACAGCCTGGAAGTTCCTGCAAAGTCCTACCCCCTCACAAGCGCAGTACTGGCCCTCACATCATCCCTGCTCAGCCGCCAGTGCACCTGGGGCCTAGTACCCAGCCTCGTCAGTTTCACTTTACACAGGGTACTGGGCGCTATGCCCTGGCTGCCCTTTGGCTGTGCGTCTGCACGGATGAATTTGGCAGCATCAGCGCTGGGGGTTGTGCGGGAAGCGATGGTGTCAGGTGCTGTTGCGCAGCCAGGGGCGGCTGGGCCCAAGGCAGCAGGGGCACCTGGTGGCGTGCTGGTGACTGTGCTGGCGGCCAAAGTGGTGCACAACCTGGCAACAGCAGGTGAGCAGGCTCCCTTGCTGGTGTTGTTCCCCATCATAGTTTTATTTTCTGGCTGAGCCGCTGTGTCCCTCTGGTCGTCGGGGTAGTGCTGTTACCTCGGTGTCTTGTGTGCAGCTGGCCCCAAGGCAGCAGGGGCACCTGGCGGTGTATCGGTGACAGTGCTGGCTGCAAAAGTGGTGCACAACCTGGCAACAGCAGGTGAGCAGTCTGGCTTTGTCGTCGCTTTGCTGTTCTTTCCGCTTGGTGTGGGCCAAGATTGCGAGCCTGGTTGCGCGGGGAGCATTTGTGTGTGGGGTAGCGACAGCCGGGGGCAGCTGGCCCCAAGGCAGCAGGGGCACCTGGCGGCGTGCTGGTGACAGTGCTGGCGGCCAAAGTGGTGCACAACCTGGCGACAGCAGGTGAGCAGTCTGGCTTCAGTTGCTGGTTTGTTACTCTTTCCGATCGGTATTGGCCCAGATCGCGCGCACGCCTGGTAGTGCGGGGCACATTTTTGTGTCTGGTGCTGTTGCGCAGCCGGGGGCAGCTGGCCCCAAGGCAGCAGGGGCACCTGGCGGCGTGCTGGTGACAGTGCTGGCGGCCAAAGTGGCGCACAACCTGGCAACAGCAGGTGAGCGTTCTGGCTTTGTCGCCTGTTCTGTTTCTCTATTTAGGTTGGTGTCGGCCTAGATTGCGGGCAAGCCTGGCACATGGTTGTGCGGGAAGCGATGGTGTCTGGTGCTGTTGCGCAGCCAGGGGCGGCTGGGCCCAAGGCAGCAGGGGCACCTGATGGCGTGCTGGTGACGGTGCTGGCTGCAAAAGTGGTGCACAACCTGGCAACAGGAGGTGAGCAACGTACCTTGCTGCTGTTGTTTCCCATCAGAGTTTCATGTTTTGGCAGAGCCTCTGTGTATGCCTGGCCGTGGGGGTACTTGTTTTACCCTGGTGTCTTGAGTGCGCGGCAGCGCAAGGCAGCAGGGGCACCGGGCGGCGTGCTGGTGACGGTGCTGGCGGCAACAGTGGTGCACAACCTGGCAACGGCAGGTGAGCAACGCATTTTGCTGTTGTTTGTTCTTCGCTTTTTATTGTATTTGGCCCTGCTTTCACAGTGTATGCCTGTTGGTGCGTGTGCCTGCTGTTAGCCTGGCGTGTTGAGTGTGTGGCAGCCCAAGGCAGCAGGCGCACTAGACCGCATGTTGAACTGGGTGCGTGCTGCTCTGACACTACGTGTGCTGTTTTCTGCCCACAACATTACACTCCCTGTAACTCTACACTCCCTCAGGTCATGGCTATCTGTCATCAGTGCTGCCCCCTCCTGCTGATGCCCTACGCGACATTCGCTCTGACACTTGCATTTACGTGTGCTGTTGTTTGCTCACAAATCTCGAATCCCCTGTGCCGCAACAGGTCATGGCTACCTGTCATCGGTGCTGCCTCCTCCTGCTGATGCCCTACGCGGCATGCGCTACTCTGACACTCACAGCTACGTGTGCTGTATCTTGCCCACAACAATACACCCCCTCAGGTCACGGCTACCTATCTTCAGTGCTACCCCCTCCTGCTGATGCCCTACGGGACATGGCTGAGCAGCAGGCAGGCAGCAGCGCTCTGCTGGCATCAGGCAGCAGGCTTGCGGAGGCGCTGTTGCTGCTGGTGCCTGTGGTGCTGGGGGCGCTGGCACACCTGTCGCCTGAGATGCTGCTGCAACAATACTGGGCAGCGGTGAGTTAGTAACGATAGCACACTGAGTAGCTGCTTGATTAAAATGATGTCAACTGCTTTCAAAGGGTGTGCTGTATGTCGCTGGGGTGAGCAGCACTGGCAGCGGGCTTGTAGAGGCGCTGCTGCTGCTGGTGCCGGTGGTGCTGGGAGCACTGGCACACCTGTCACCTGAGATGACGCTGCAGCAGTACTGGGCAGCGGTGAGTATTGGCACTGATAGCACACTGGGTTGTACAGGGTAGCTGCTCGATTAGAATGTGTCAACTGCTGGATTAGGATGTCAAAATCACGTGCGGTATGTGGCTGTGGGGTGAGCAGCAGACAGTGGGATGTGGAAGCCCTGCTGCTGCTGGTGCCTGTGGTGGTGGGGGCGCTGGCACACCTGTCATCTGAGATGCCGCTGCAACAGTACTGGGCAGCGGTGAGTTAATACTGATAGCACACTTGTTAGCTGCTCGATTTGGATGTCACCTGCTTGACTAGGATGTCAAACGGTGTGCTGTATATGGCTGGGTGTGAGCAGCAGGCAGTGGGCTTGTGGAGACCCTGCTGCTGCTGCTGGTGCCAGTGGTGCTGGGGGCACTGGCACACCTGTCACCTGAGATGTCGCTGCAGCAGTATTGGGCAGCGGTGAGTAATGGTACTGATAGCATAGTTAGATCACTGGGTAGCTGCTCGATTAGAATGTGGCAAATGCTTCAGATGGTGTGTGCTGTATGTCGCTGGGGTGAGCAGCACTAGCAGTGAGCTTGTAGAGGCGCTGCTGCTGCTGCTGGTGCCTGTGGTGCTGGGCGCACCGGCACACCCGTCACCTGAGATGCCGCTGCAGCAGTACTGGGCAGCGGTGAGTTTTGGTACTGATAGTATAGATAGCACAATGGGTAGCTGCTTGATTAGGATATCAACTGCTTGGTTAGATGTCCAACGGTGTGCTGTATGTGGCTTGGGGGTGAGCAGCAGGCAGTGGAATTGCAGAGGTCCTGCTGCTGCTGCTGCTGCTTCTGGCGCCTGTGCTGCAGCTGCGGCTGGCACATCTGCACCTGAGATGCCGTGTCTTTGGCCCTTGTGTTTGCAGGACCCTGCTGGAGGTGGCTTGAGCCCCGCGGCAATCATCGCCAGCTACGTTACCTACCCCTACGCAACACACTGTGACCTGAACCTGCTGGCTGTGGAGGCACTCAACGCCTTCGCCATCCTACAGGTACAGTGCATGCTAAGTTGTGGGCGTTTTCTTTGTGCCATCTTCTTTTCAACCTGCCGCTGCTGGCTGTGAAGGCACTGAACGCGTTCGTTATCCTACAGGTACAGTGCGTGCGGACTTGTGGACAGTAGGCCATCTTCTGCTCGTGCAAGGCTTCAGAGCCGTGCAGTGTGACAGCCTTGCAGACAATGCTTGCTGCAGCATGCATGAAGATCAAGGTCTGTGCTTGTGTTGTTTTGAACCTGCCGCTGCTGGTTGTGGAGGCACTTGGCAGTTCTTCAGGTACAGCGTGTACTGCATTGTCGGCGGTAACTGTGTATTATTGTATGCTTGTGAAAGGTGGCCATTATGCCAAGTACAGCAAGTTCTGTTGATCAAGCTTGCCACAACCTGAGGTGATCAGCACGTTGCTCTGCATGTCAACATCTGCGCCTGGTGCAGATGGCGTGCTAGACCAATGTAACACACAGGGTTGGAAATAATCATATCAACACTGAGTGCTGCTGCTGCTGCTTGTAGGCTGGCCCTTCCTCTGCAGCTGGCCCAAGTGGGCTAGGCTACAGCAGCACGCCAAGGGCAGTGTAACACACCAATTGCTGCTGCTGCTGCTGCTGCTAAGCTGGCCCTTCCTCTGCAGCTGGCCCCAGTGGGTTGGGCTACAGCAGCACGCCATGAACGATGTAACACACCAATGGCTGCTGCTGCTGCTGCTTGTAGGCTGGCCCCTCTGCAACTGGCCCCAGTGGGCTAGGCTACAGCAGCACGCCATGAACAGGCATACGATTTGTATCACATACTTTGCATGTGGCATGCTAGACCAATGCAACACACCAGGAATAATGTATAAATAAAGTTGCTGCTGCTGCTGCTTGCAGGCTGGCCCCTCCTCTGCAGCTGGCCCCAGTGGGCTAGGCTACAGCAGCACGCCATGAACAACGTGACACACCGATTGCTGCTGCTGCTGCTTGTAGGCTGGTCCTTCCTCCGCAGCTGGCCCCAGTGGGTTAGGCTACAGCACCCCACAACCACTGCAACACACCAAGTTGGATTGTGTATTGACACCAATTGCTGCTGCTGCTGCTGCTCGTAGGCTGGCCCTTCCTCCGCAGCTGGCCCCAGTGGGCTAGGATACAGCAGCTCGCCATGAACAATGTAACACACCAATTGCTGCTGCTGCTATGATGCTGGCCCTTCCTCCACAGCTGGCCCCAGTGGGCTAGGCTACAGCAGCACGTGTTGCATGTGGCATGCTAGATCAATGTAGGACACCAGGAACAATATAAAAACACCAAGTGCTGCTGCTGCTGCTGCTGCTAGGCTGGCCCTTCCTCCGCAGCTGGCCCCAGTGGGCTAGGATACAGCAGCTCACCATGAACAATGTAACACAAAAAAATTGCTGCTGCTGCTGCTGCTGCTAGGCTGGCCCTTCCTCTGCAGCTGGCCCCAGTGGGCTAGGCTACAGCAGCACACCACAACCAGGAAGCGGGGGTCCAGCCGTGCCTGGCAATGCAGGCACCCCTGCAGGTTTAGGCCCGCTGGCTGGCACGGTTCAGATGGGTCTGAACCCTGCGCATCCGTACCACAGGGGACTGCATGCAGCAGCTGCTGCTGGCTTGGGTCTGGGGGGAAGAGGTGCGTGTATGTTTCACTGCCTTACATGAGAGTCTTTGACATCCTTACCTGGTTGTGCTCGTGATTCTGTTTTGCGCTGCACTGCTTGAAGCATCAGCATTGGGTAAAGAATGATCCTGAAATTGAAATATGATACTGTGGCGCCGCATCAATTGCTGGCTGCTTCATATGTATCTAGTAACTTGCCCAGGCAGTCATTGACTATGTAAACAACAAGCCAATTGCCGACAGCTGACGCCTCGACTCTTTTGTGTTGCACGCATGTCATGTCTTGTCGTGTCATGTCATGTTATGACAAGTTATATTGTGCGCAGGTGGTGCGGGCGGCTGGTGGCATCCATCGGGCCTGTTTGCTGCGCTGCTGGGCGTGCTGCCTGGCCTGCGTGCTGCTCTGCTGCGGCCCCTGGAGCCACAGGTGGGCCTGTTCTGCATGATTTGCCATGTTGCTGCTGTCCAAGTGTGGGAGTGCGCCCCCCCCTGAACACATGCACCTAGTCCTGCCGCATGTTGTCAGTTTCTCTTTCCAATCTTGCGATGTGCTGCGCTGCTGGAAGTGCTGCCCGGCCTTCGCGCTGCTCTGCTGCTGCCTCTTGAGCCACAGCTGTGGCGCCTCTTTCTGCGCTTTTCTGCTCTTCTGCAGCACATGCACATGGTCCTGCCGCATGTTGTATATTCATTTTCTGATCATTGGGAGGTGCTGCGCTGCTGGGTAATAAAGTTCCGTGCAAAGCATGCACATGTGCTGCCGCATGTTGTCTGTCTATGTTTGGTGCATGTTCGGTGCACGTTGTTGTGTGTCGTTGTCGTTGTCGTTGTCGTTGTTGTGTGTTGTTGTGTGTGATGTGACCTGCTGCTGTTTTCATCTGCTGCTGCTGCTGCAGATGGCCCAGGAGTACCCAGACCGGGCTATACAGAGCATGGCCCTGCTGGAGGCAGGGGCCAGGTGGGTGCAGAGACCTTGACCAATGAAATAAACAACCATGTAACTGTAGGATCGGTATCAGTAACACTGTTACTACGGTGGTTGACATTGCTGCTTCGGCACACTAGTAGTTGAAACTGTACTCAAATCATTGGATGCAGTTGCTGTTCTTTATGTGACAATCGCCATGAACCAGATGCATGCCACTGCATGCAACACTGATCGGTGGCTCAATACTGCCGTTTTTTTGTCAAAGTCAGCTACACACACGCTACTGTTTTGTACGCTGTTCCTTGATCATCTCCTGCCACAGGTTCCACCTGGAGATCCTCAAAATTATATCACCAATCCTAGATCCTGGATTATTTGTAGATCCTGCGCTCTGATTGTATATTGATCCTGATTGTACATTGATCCTGCCGCAGATTTCACCTGGAGGTTCTGGATAGCTTGTGCTTCCCTTCAGCCCTCAAGCTGGCTCAACAAGACCCCTCAGCTGCTGCAGATACCACCGCAGACGCCGCCCCTACCAGCAAACCCACCAGCAAGCCTTCTGCTGCTGCTGGTGGTGGTGCGGCAAGCTCCAGCGAGCCGCCATTCTCTGCACTCGATGGGCTATGGCAGCTATTGCGCCAGGCACCTTCGTTATTATCTAGTCAGCCGAAGCTGCTGGCTGCTGTGCTGCGTGCACTGGCCACGCTGTGGGAGTGCCAGGGCTCAGCGCACGGCGCAGTGGAGCTGCTGCGAGGGCAGAAGGACTTTTGGACAGCAATCAAAGTGAGTAGGGGCGCAGTGACTGGGGCTTTCTATCAGCATGTTTTTTATGTAGATTACTGTGTTCTGCGGAGCCCAGCACATGGTTCGGTACAGTTTGTTACGATTTTTAATGGCTCGCAGCCAGAACTCTGCGTGGCTGCGGTGTTGCGTGCTCTGGCCACGCTGTGGGAGTGCCAGAGATTTGCGCACGGCGCTGTGGAGCTGCTGCGGGGGCGAAAGGACTTCTGGGCCGCAATCAAGGTGAGTGGGGTGCAGTGACTAGGGTTGTTTATGGGCGTATCTTGGATGCTCAATACTGTGTTCTGCAGAGCCTAGCGCACGGCACCGTGCAGTTTGTTGAGAGTTTACAACAGGCTTGCAGCCGGATCTCTCCCTGGCTGCTGTGCTGCGTGCGCTGGCCGCGCTGTGGGAGTGCCAGGGCTCAGTGCACGGCGCAGTGGAGCTGCTGCGGGGGCAAAACGGATTTTTGGGTTGCTATCAAAGTGAGTGAGGGTGCAGCCTTTCGCTTGCTACCAGGTTATCTGGTGTGCTGATAGCTGTGTTGTTGTGCTGGCGGCTGTGTTGCGCCCTGAAAGTGGTTGGGGAGCAGCTCCCTTCTTGGGTGTCATCTCTTGCTAGGGAAAAAAGTGTGTAAATGCTTGTGTTGCGTGGGCTGGCCATGCTGTGGGAGTGCCAGGGCTCAGCGAACAGTGCTGTGGACCTGCTGCGAGGGCAGAAGGACTTCTAGACGGCAATCAAAGTGAGTGGGATGCAGCCATTCATCTGTATATCTCGTGTGTTGATGCCTGGCCACATGGTGATTTCCACTGAAGAGTGCCAGGGCTCAGCGCATGGTGCTGTGGAGCTGCTGCCAGGGCAAAAAGAGTTATGGAACGCGATAAAAGTGAGTGGGAGTGCAGTGATTGGGTTTCTATCAGCATGTTTTTTGTGTTGATGATTTTCTGCTGTTCGTGGCTTGTGTCCGCTGGCATGCCTGCCGGCCTCCTGCTGCTTTGTTCAAGACCCGGTGTGCTGCTTTGTGCATGCGTAGTCTGCTGAATACGGGCTGGCAGCTGATTCTGTTCCTGTCTGCAGGCATGCTTGCCGGCCTCTGGCAGCCTCGCTGCGGCACAGGCCAGGCCAGGCCATGGGCCACAATGTGTAATCAATGCATTCTCATGTACTCTACATTGCCCATCCTGGATTCCTGCTGCTTTGTTGCTTTGTGCTGGCATCCTTGCCGGCCTCCTGCCTGCTGTGTTTGGGCTGCGGATTCTCTGCTGTTCACGAATGTCCGCCGCTTTGTGTTTTTCTGCAGGCATGCTTGCCGGCATCCGGCAGCCTTGCTACGGCGCAGGCCAGGCCAGGCCACGGGCCATTCTGTGCAACCAATGTACTCTACCTTGCCAATGCATTCTCATGTACTCCACCTTGCCTATCTTGGTTTCCGGCTTGTCTGCTGTTTTGTTGCTTTGTGCAGGCATGCTTGCCGGCCTCCTGCTTGCTGTGTTTGGGCTGCGGATTCTCTGCTGTTCACGGACATCCGCTGCTTTGTGTTTTGCTGCAGGCTTGCTTGCCGGCCTCTGGCAGCCTCACTGCGGCGCAGGCCAGGCCAGGCCATGGGCCATTCTGTGCAACCAATGCATTCTCATGTACTCTACCTTGCCTATCCTGGTTTCCGGCTTGTCTGCTACTTTGTTGCTTTGTGCAGGCATGCTTGCGGGTCTGCTGTTCACGGTTTGTCTGCTGATCATGGGGTGTCTGCTGTATGCGTCCCTGTATGCAGGCTTGCTTGCCAGCCTCTGGCAGCGTAGCTGCGGCACAGGCCAGGCCAGGCCATGGGCCGGAGAACGAGGCAGCAGCATGGAAGCTGCAGGTGCACGCCTGCGCGCTGCACATCCTGCTGCTGGAGCTGCTGTCTGTTCAGGTGGGTGCATGGTCCTTTGATGTTACAAAATAGTTTATGAGAAAGGGAGGTGGCAGATGCTTGCAGATGAACATCCTACTGCTGGATCTGCTGTCAGTGCAGGTAGGTGTAATTGGTACTGCCTCCTGTTCTTTTTGATGTTGTATGTTATTGTCACGCAAGGGAGGTGGAGGAAGCTTGCAGATGGACGGGCGTCAGCCAGTAACTGGTGATGCTTTGAATAGTGCACTTCTTGATCGGCTGGGACGTGGCACGCCATGTGACGCTTGCAGCCAGAACCTTCGTGGGACAAGTGAACTCGTGTGCATAGATGTGATGGCAGCTGCGCGCTGCACATCCTGCTGCTGGAGCTGCTGTCAGTGCAGGTAGGTGCATTCGGTATTGCCTTTTGTTCTTGTGGATGTGACAACATAATGTGGATGTGACATCTGAATGTGTCACGTGGTGCATTGAGATGGAGGCGCTGGGCAGTAAGTGCCGCTGCTGTCAAAGACTGCACTGCTTGATGCCTGGGACGAGGCACGCCATGTGATGCTTGCAGGCAGAACCTACCACGGAAAAAAACACTCATGTGCATGAATACGACTGCAGCTGATTCACTGAAGCCATCCATCAAGTCCCGCTGTACAACACATCTCACATGCACTGCAGGTCAACAGCCGCAGTGCTGCAGCTGACAAACAGCAGCAGCAGCAGTCCAAGGGCTTCAGTGATCTGCTGTCATCGCTGGGTGTGCTTGAGCTGAGCAAGCTGCTGGCTGGAGCATCGCAGCTGGGGCTGCAGCAGCCACTGATGCACCAGCTGGCACGCACACTGCAGGTGGGAGCAGGAAACAGAAGATGCGCTATCTGTACATCTCTAGACCATACATTACGAGACAAACGTATACTTGTTGCTCAGTGTATTGATATTTGTGTGTCGCCTTGTTTGCGCCATCATATCACCTTTCAGCAGTGTGTTGTGGCGGTTGCCATTGTGTCGCAGCTGTGGCTGCAGCAGCCACTGATGGACCAGCTGGCACGCGCACCGCAGGTGGGACCGGGCAACTTACTGGCCCGTCCAGTCTTACCGCATACGACATGCTGTTGTAATTTGGCACTCCTGCTCTGCCGATGCTGTCAAACATGCAGGTGACATACCTGCAGCTTGGTGCGTCAGCTCTTACCGGTGCATGGGGCCCAGCCAGTCTCACCGCAGCAACTGACATGCATTGATTGTGACATGCATTGCTCAACAGGTTCTGCCTTGGTTTACATATCCGTGCTTGCAGGTGACGTATCTACAGCTTGGCGCGTCAGCCATCACAGGTGCATGGCGACCTTCCAGCCTCACTGCAGCAACTGACATGCAGTCTTTGTGACATGCATTTTCACAAAACTCCTGTGCTGTGGCTGCTGATACTATCAAACCTGCAGGTGACATATCTGCAGCTTGGTGCGTCAGCCATCACCGGTGCATGGGGCCCATCCAGCCTCACCGCATGCATGTTGTCACAAAGCTCCCGCCTGGTTGCTGAAATTCCGTGCTTGCAGGCAACGTATCTGCAGCTTGGTGCGTCAGCCGTTACCGGGGCATGGGGCCCGTCCAGCCTCACCACATACAACATTCTGTTGTGTCACACCTGCTCTGCTGCTGCTTGCCACACCTGCAGGTGACGTATCTGCAGCTTGGTGCGTCAGCCATCACCGGTGCATGGGGCCCGTCCAGCCTCACCGCTGATGCTCTTTCATGCATTAATTGTGACGTGCTTTCCTCACAACATATGTTTTGTTGCTGCTTAAAGCCGTGCTTGCAGGTGACGTATCTGCAGCTTGGTGCGTCAGCCATTACTGGTGCATGGGGCCCGTCCAGCCTCACAGCAGATGCCCTGTCAGTAGCAGCACAGCTGCGCACAGAGGTGCAGCAACTGACATGCATTGAGTGTGACATGCATTCCTCACAACATATGTTTTGTTGCTGCTGAATGCGGTGCTTGCAGGTGACGTATCTGCAGCTTGGTGCGTCAGCCATTACAGGTGCATGGGGCCCGTCCAGCCTCACTGCAGACGCCCTGTCAGTGGCAGCGCAGCTGCGCACAGAGGTGCAGCCGCTGCTGGCAGCAGCAGCAGCAGGGGAGTACAGCTTGGCAGACCTGCAGTCTGCGTGCGCTATTTTGGCATATGATGAGGCTCCACACGGTGGTACTGCTGCTGCTTTGGACGGAGGTGAGGAGAGCTGGCGTGTTGAGGAGCGCACCAGCACATAATTCAAACCAGTGGCGGTGTGCAAAACTAGTGGTAGAACATGCGGTTTCTGTTCACTAATCTCAGCCAACACCAGGCCCAGTATGCAAAAGAGTAGGATAAGTTTAGGATAATTTCACTGCACTATCAGGCCTGTCACCTGGGCAGCAGCAGCAGCAGGGGAGTACAGCTTGGCAGACCTGCAATCTGCGTGCGCTATTTTGGCACATGATGAGGCTCCGCGCGGTGTTGCTGCTGCTGCTTTGGACGGAGGTGAGGAGAGACACGCAAAGCAGATGATTTGCGGCAGTATCAGGGCTGTCACCTGGATGCAGAATGAAATCGTTGCTTATTAGATGGCATCCTGGCACATGATGAGGCTCCGCGTGGTGTGCCTGCTGCTGATGCTTTGGATGCAGGTGAGGAGAGCTGGTGTTTTGAGGGGCGCAACAGCATATCATTCATGGCATCGTCGGGGCTTTCACCTGGATGGAGACTGAAAGATCATCCATCAGGAGTGAAATGTATCGTATAGTTTTTGCGTATTGGACAGCATAATGCATATGGGGTGCACAGGATGTGATATGCGTCATGAGGCAGACTGCGTTGCATGGCAGCTTTGCTGTGCTGATACACAATTCAATGACCCAACGCCGCCGCTGCTGCTGCTGCTGCTGCAGATGATGACGAGATGGAAGCTGATGGTGCTGACGGTAGCGGTGTGCGTGGCAGCGTGCTGGTTGACGCGCTGTATGCGCGGCCCTTTGGCGAAGTGCTGCTGGGATATGCAGCTGTTACACCCTGGAGCTGGGGTGCGGGAGAGACAGAGTACGGCAGGTGAGAGCTGGGGCTGCTTGTTCCTATATTCCAGAGAAATCAGCGCAGTACCTGCGCAAGAGAATTGCATTGAAGCAAGCATGAGACGTTGCATGACCCTTTTTGCGAAGTGCTGCTGGGCTATGCAGCCGTCACACCGTGGAGCCGGGGCGCAGGAGAGACAGAGTACGGCAGGTGAGAGCTGGGTGTTGGATCAAGTCCTTGTTTGTTGCGTACGACCAATGCATGGGTGATTTCGCGGCCTTCATGTGCATATGTGTTGACAACATCCAACTGCTGCTGCTACCTGTGCAGGCAGTTCCTGTTTGACTCATTCCGCCTGGTCCAGCGAATGCTGGGACCGTTCATACTCGATGAGTGTAGCGGCAGCACTGCCCCACCTTTGCTGCGCATATGTTGACAACAACCAACTGTTGCTGCTGCTGCCTCTGCAGGCAGTTCCTGTTTGACTCCTCTCGCCTGGTGCAACAGCTGCTGGGACCGTTCATTCTCGACGAGTGTTCAGGCAGCACTGCCCTGCCCTGCTCTTGAATCTGATTTGCGTATGTGCTTACAGCAACCAACTGCTGCTGCTGCTACTGCTGCTGCTGCCTCTGCAGGCAGTTCCTGACTCCTCGTGCCTGGCCCAACAGCTGCTGGGCTGATGCTCGAGTGCTCGGGCAGCACTGCTCTGCTCTGCCCTGCCCTGCCCTTGGAACTGATGTGCATATGTTTTAACAACCAACGGCCACTCCCGCTGCTGCTGCCACATCATGCCTCTGCAGGCAGTTCCTGTTTGACTCCTCTCGCCTGGTGCAGCAGCTGCTGGGACCGTTCATTCTCGACGAGTGTAGCGGCAGCGCTGCGCTAGGCATCACGCTGGATGATGTCAGTGCTGCAGCTGCTGTGGCACATGCACGGCTGGCGCTGCTGCAGGCTGCCACCAGCCTCTTTGCAAGCCTCAGCAGGTATGCAGCAGCTTGATCTTATATATTTGCAGTGTTTGTGGCTGGTTGAGTGTGGCTGGGAGAGATGTGCATCTATGCAAGCTTACTTCTATGATGATGGTTCAAACCATGCTTTGTGATGTGTTGATGGGCATCACGCTAGATGATGCAGCTGCTGTGGCACATGCGAGGCTGGCGCTGCTGCAGGCTGCTACAAGCCTCCTTGCAAGCCTGAGCGGGTAAGCAGGATGCAGCAGCTTGATTTTATGTATTTGCAGTGTTTGTGGCTGCTTGAGTGTGGCTGGGAGAGATGTGCATGTATGCAAACTTGTAATTATGATGATGGCTGAAATGATGCCTTGGGTTGTGTGGCGCTAGGCATAACGCTGGATGGTGTCAGTGCTGCAGCTGCTGTGCGCATGCAAGGCTGGCGCTGCTGCAGGCCGCCACCAGCCTCTTTGCAAGCCTCAGCAGGTATGTTGGATTATGCAGCCGTGGAGAATCTTGTTTGACTGCTGGGTTTTGCTGTGCTTCTTGTACAACAACATTGTGTTCTCATGAGAGACCAATTCAGTTTTGAGTGTGAACAAGGGCAATACACAAGCTGCCACCAGCATATTTGCGACCCTCAGCAGGTATGCTGGGTGCAGCAGCTGGTTGGTTTGTCTGCAGCGTGCGAGGTGTGCTATTGTAACGGGCAATAAGGTGTGTGTGTGATGATATCGGAGGTTGCTGCGTTGGGGTGTGTTGCGGGGCATTACGCTGGATGATGTTAGCCAGGCAACTGTGCTGTGGCACATGTGAGACGGGTGACACAGGCTGGAAGTCCCAGGGGATGCAATCCGGATGTTTGCGCATGCTTGATGCTCAACTTGCTGTTCAGCGAGCCTGAGGCAGTTGATATAACGCCTGATACTGCTGTTGCTGCTCCTGCTGTGCTGTGCAGGTATGGTCCTGCGCGTCAGGAGTTGATGAAAATGGACACGGCACGGCAGCTGCTGAAGAGCAGCCTGGAGGTGGGGCTGCAGAATAACAAACCATTGCATGCATTTGGGCCTATATTGTGTTGGACTCATGATGTTTGGTTGTGTTGACAAGAAGACAGATGCCTCACATGTCTGAAGAGCAGCCTGCAGGTGAGTAGATCTCTACAGTGAACTGACAGTGAGGCTGCAGGGATGTAACGAACAGATCCATCGAGTTGCGCATGTTTGCGTTGGAGTCATCTTACATTTGTGGTCGCCAGGTTGTATGTCCAGCTTGGACGCACCTACCGGCAGGCAACAACATCATGCCTCATGTAGGCACATATTGCTCTGGCCTTCCGACAAGCTGCAGTCACTTTTTGTCAAGCCTTGTCAGGAACACACAGTTCTCGCTGATGTAGAGTCAATGCTGCTGTTGCTCTTTGTGTATCCTGCGTTGCACCTGCTGCCTGGCCACAGAGCGTTGACAGCGCAATGCAAGAGGCCTGCCACCTGTCCAGTGGCCCAGCCTCGCGACTGCTGTCAATCCCCTGGGGCCTTCCCTTCATTAACAACGCACAAATTGCTTTTTTAGTCCACAAAGCTGCCGTCATAACAACGCTGTGTGTGACAGCTGCTCGCACACTAACAAAGCTGCTACTGCTGCTGTTGCTGCTGCTGTCTTCACTTGATGTCACTTCCACTGCCTGGCCACAGAGCACTGACAGCGCAATGCAAGAGGCCTGCCACCTGTCCAGTGGCCCAGCCTCCCGCCTGCTGTCAATCCCCTGGGGACTTCCCGTCATGAACAACGCACGCATTGCTTCTTTTGGTCCACAAAGCTGCCATAGTAGTAACAGGGCAACATAACAACGCTGTGTGTGACGGCTGCTCGCACACTAACAAAGCTGCTGCTGCTGCTGCTGCTGTTGTCACTTGATGCTGCATCTGCTGCCTGGCCACAGAGAGTCGACAGCGCAATGCAAGAGGCCTGCCACCTGTCCAGTGGCCCAGCCTCGCGACTGCTGTCTATCCCATGGGGACTTCCCGTCATTAGCAACGCACCCATCGCTTTGTTTAGTCCAAAAAGCTGCCATCATAACCTCTGTGTGTGACGGCTTCTCACACACTAACAAAGCTGCTGCTGCTTTTACTTCATGTCACTTCTGCTGCCTGCCTACAGAGCGTTGACAGCGCAATGCAAGAGGCCTGCCACCTGTCCAGTGGCCCAGCCTCACGACTGCTGTCCATCCCCTGGGGGCTCCCTTTTATCGGACATGCCAGCAGCACAGCGCTGCTGCTAGCAGCTCGCTCAATGCTACTATCAGTACGCGTCTGGAAAGTGGCTGCATCCAGCGATGCAGCAGCTGCCGCAGCAGGCAGCAGATCACATGGCAGACCAGTGCTAATGGCTAGAGCCTTAAACCAGCAGCAGCAGCTAGTTGTAGGTGTAGGAGGCGGATCTAGCAGTAGCAAGGGGATGCCAGCAGCAGCGGGGGCGTTCGGCGGCAGCAGCGGCAGCGGTAATGCACAACAACAGAGTGCAGATGCTGCGGCTCTTGCGGCTTGTGCGCAGTGTGCGGGGCTGCTGAGTAGGTGGTTGAGGGGAAGGGGAGGTGACAGCTTGACTGAATCAGCAGCAGCAGCAGCAGCAGGGTCAGCAGGAGTTGGTGGGGTGAATGGGGCGGTAGCAGCAGATGTAGAGGTTGTGGAGTGCCTAAGCACTAGCTTGCTGCTGATGCTGCAAGCATTGCCCGGTCAGCAGCTTAAATCAGCAGCAGCGAGAGCTGCTAGCAGGAAGGCTAACAACAACAGCAGCAGCAGCAGCCCGGCAGCATCTAAGCAGCTATTAGCAGCAGCAGAGAATGTAACGCCTGCTGAGTTGCTGGAGTTGGAAGGGGCACTGTTGGATCTGCTGCCGGTGCTATGTAAGGCCTGCGCAATGGCAGTAGATCAACAGCAGCAGCAGCAGCAGAGTGAGCAGGGTGCTGCCAGCGACACTAGTGGTGCATCTGCGTCCCGTCAAGCCTACGCTGCTGCAATGCTGCAGCTGCTGATTGAGATCCTGCAACACCAATTGCCAGCCGCAGCATGGCTCAGTGCTGTTTCACAGCAGCTGGCGCTGGTGCCAATGCTGGCTGCTGCAGCAGCCAGAGCCGGCAACAGCAGATTTGCAACAAATGCAGCTGCCTTTGATGCTGCTGCACCACCTATACACGGCCCCTCAAGTGCTGCAGGAACACCAGGTGGCGCCAAACATAGCAGTAGACGAACGGCTGCTGCAGGTGGTGGCAGTGGCGGCAGTAGCAGCGCAACGGCGGCTGCAGCAGCAGCAGAGCGCGGTGCAGCTGCAGCAGCTGCTGCGGCTGCTGCAGGCGGGGCGGTGACAGACATATCAGTGCTGGAGCTTGCACTTGCAATCGCACAGGTGCCAGATGGGTCACTGCAGCTGTGGCAGCAGGGATTGTTGCCTGTGCTTGTAGCATACTGTCGCCAGCTAATGCATACGCAGCAGGCAACGGGGCTGTTAGATGTAGCCTCGTTAGGGTTTGTGGGCCCTGAGGCTGGGGTTTATGGTTCAGCAGCAGGGTTTGGCGGTTATGGCCTGTCACCGCTTATGGAGGTGTCACTCAGCACGCTTGGGGCGTATATGTCACTCAGTGGCTGCAGCAGCAGCAGCGGCAGCAGCAGTGTGCAGACAGTCAGGGGCTTACCAGCAGTACCAGGAGGGATACCTCCAGGTGCCGGTGCTGCTGCCGCAGCTAGTGGTGCTGCTGGAGCAGGTTGCATCTGGTCACCGAGGCATCAGCAGTGGTGCTTGCTGCTTGGTTTGCTCAGCACGCTGCTGCAGCAGCTGAGCAGGAGCACAGGAGTGGATGACATTGCAATGCAGCTACTAGTCGCTGCAGAGCCACGTTTACTGCTAGCAGTGCAGCTTCAAAGCTGCGGCAGAAGCAGCAGCAGCAGCATGCAGGGTAGTGGTGCTGCTAGTGGGCTAACCCACGGGCAGCTTCCAGGGCAGTCTCATGGGGTTTTAACCCTCGCTTGGGGTCCTGGATCAGGGTTTGGCACCGGCGGTTTAGGATCCGGGGTTTTGGGTGGCGGCCACAGCCGCGAAGTGCCGCTGCTGCTGACGCTGGCAAACCTGTTAGAAGCCGAGCGGGCGTTATTTTTGCTAGGGTTTATGGTGCCGCACATCGGGGTTTGGCAGCTGCAGCGGCCTGGGTCGCTTGCTGCTTTCAGGGCTGCTGCTGCAAGGCTAGTGGAGTTTGTCGCTGCTCCATCCCTTGACAGGTGGGTTCAGTGAGCTGAAGCCTTCAGGTGTTTCTTGCCCTGTTACTGCTGCTGCTGTGCATGCATTTAAGATCTGCGTTCAGGGCTGCTGCTGCACGACTAGTGGAGTTTGTCGCTGCTCCGTCACTTGACAGGTGGGTGCGGATATGACTTGTCGTCTTGCTTCATGCTGTTGGCATCGTTGTGACTGAGCATGGTGTTTGGTGTGTCATGCTGCTTGAGCTGCTGTTCGGGATGCATCAAGGTTGTTTTTACACCATGCTTGCCGCACTGGTGCCATTCTGCCTTTTACGCCTATTACCTGTGCCATGTGGTCTCCCTGTTGACCTGCATAAGTATCGCCTTCTTACTGTGTGGTGCTGCAAGCGCGCCATCGCTTGTGGTCGTTGCAGCCTGCTCAGACCCTTGCATCGCTGCCCTATCACAGTCTGCTCACCCATCCTGACCTGAGATGGCTGTGATGTGGTGTGTTGCTGCCAACAACAGGTCGCTGGGTGTAAACTGCAGCCCCCTACTCCCGACCTGTTTCCACATGCTGTTCTGCTTGCCTGCCAACAACAGGTCGCTGCTTATGGCCTGCAGCCCGCTCATCCCTTTTGAGCGCCGCCTCGCCAAGCTCCCCTCAGGCTCAACTCCCTGACCTGCAACCTGTTGCTGTTCACTGCTGTTGCGTTGCATATCATCTGCAAGGCACCAGCTCTGCGTCAACCTTACTGATTCAAACATGAACTAAACAAGCATGCTGGTGTCCGCCTTTTTTCTGCCAACACCAGGTCGCTGCGTGTGGCCTGCAGCCCGCTCAGCCCTTTCGAGCTGCGCCTCGCCAAGCTCCCCTCAGGCCTAGAAGCCTGCTTACTCATCCTGACCTGAATCCTGACCTAAATCTGCTGTAATGGTGTGTTGCTGCACATAGGTCGCTGCGCGTGGCCTGCAGCCCGCTGAGTCCATTTGAGCGCCGCCTCGCCAAGCTCCCCTCGGTCTAGAAGCCAGCGACGGATGGTTCAAACTTTCCTCGGGCTCAACTTCCTGCCCTGCAACCTGTTGCTGTTCATTGCTGCTGCGTCACACATTATCCTGCAAGCAGGCGCAGTATGTCTGCTGCAGCCGTCGTGTCAGCCTCACTGGATCTCAACAAGCATGCTGTTGTCCCGCTTGACTGCCTATTGGTGTTGTTATAGGTCGCTGCGTGTGGTGTGCAGCCCACTCAGTCCTTTTGAGCGCCGCCTTGCCAAGCTCCCCTCAGGCCTAGAAGCCAGCGACGGATGGTTCAAACTCTGCTCAGCTGGCGGCGCCAACAACCTCGCTGCTGCAACAGCTGCAGCAGCAGCGCCACCAGGAGGAGGTGGCAGCAAGCCTGGTAGTCCTGTTGGAGCGTTGATCACAGCAGGTGGAGCAGGGCCGTTTTCGGCTGCTGGAGCAGCAGCAGGGGGCGGTGCTAGCCCAAGAGCAGCCGCCGCAGCTGCAGCAGCAGCAGCAGCAGATGCTGCAGGCGGGCTAATGAGTGCTGGGGGAATAGGGGGATGCTCGGAGTACTGTGCACGGCTGTGTGAGGCTGTGTATACGGCGTGTGAGCATGCGCTGAGCTTCCTGCTGGCTACTGCTCCGGTGGTGGAGCCTGGGGAGGTTGCTGCTGCAGCAGCTGGCGCTGGTGGCCTGGGGGATACGTGGCCGGCTGCGAAGGCACTGGCTGCACTGCAGGTGGGTTGCAGGGGCAAGTTAAGATGCTGTGGTGTGTGGTGTGTGGTGTGTGGTGTGTGGTGTGCTTGTGGTATGGGTTCTTTGGCGGCAGCAGTTGGCAGGATGGGCTGTGTGAGGCTTGTGTATACGGCTTGTGAGCATGCGCTGGCGTTCTTGCTGGCTACTGCTCCGGTGGTGCAGTAGCCAGCAAACTGCTCCGGTGGTGGAGCCTGGGGAGGTTGCTGCTGCTGCAGCAGCAGCCGCTGGAGGTCTGGGGGACACATGGCCGGCTGCAAAGGGGCTGGCTGCTCTGCAGGTGGGTTGTAACGTTCTGATAACAGAGAGAGGGTTTTGCCAGTTCCCTGCTGCTTTGTAAACAGCTACTCTATAGAGGCGTGATATGTGTTGTTATGTGTGGTGTGCTGGTGTGTGCGTATCAACTGCTGCAGCTGGTGGTGGAGGTCTCGGGGACACATGGCCGGCTGCACAGGCGCTGGCTGCACTGTCGGTGGGTTGCAGAGGTGCATTAGGTGCTGTTATGTGCGGTGTGCTGGTGTGTGTGTTTCAACTGCTGCAGCTGGCGCTGGTGATCTGGGGGACACCTGGCCGGCAGCGAAGGCGCTGGCTGCACTGCAGGTGGGTTGCAAAGGGGGTGATAGGTGCTGTGATGTGTGGTGTGCTGGTGTGTGCTGTTGCTGGAGGTCTAGGGGATACCTGGGGCGCTGGCTGCACTGCAGGTGGGTTGCAGGGGCGTGTTAGGTGCTGTGATGTGTGGTGTGCTTGTGGTATGTGGCTCAGCAGCAGCATTCGGCGCTGGAGGTCTAGGGGACACATGGCCGGCTGCGCAGGCACTGGCTACACTGCAAGTGGGTTGCAGAGGCGTGTAAGGTGCTGTTATGTGGGGCTGTTGTGTGGTGATGCTATGGCTTGCATGGTAGCCGTGATAATGATGATGTTGATCAGTGCTGTTTTTCCAGTATGCTAGTGTGCTTGTGGTATGTGACTCAGCTGCTGCAGCTGGCGCTGGTGGTCTGGGGGACACATGGCCAGCTGCAAAGGCACTGGCTGCACTGCAGGTGGGTTGCAGAGGCGCGTTAGGTGCTGTGGTGTGTGGTGTGCTGGTGTGTGCGTTTCAACTGCTGCTGCTTGTGCTGGAGGGCTGGGGGACACATGGCCGGCTGCAAAGGCGCGTTAGGTAATGTTGCTTGTGGCTGTTATGTGTTGATGCTATGGCTTGCATGGGTAACATAGAATGTTGATGGTGTGCTGTTATGTGTTGTGTGCTTGTGGTATATGCCTCGGCAGCAGCAGCTCTCGGCGTTGAAGGGCTGGGCGATACGTGGCCAGCTGCAAAGGCACTGGCTGCACTGCAGGTGGGTTGCAAAGGCGCTGTCATGTCTCTGGTGTGATTCATGGGATGGGCATGTGGTGGTTGTGCAATAAGCCAACATATGTTTGCAAGTCGCACTTCCCTTTCCAAACTACCCAGTATATGCCTGTTTGTCTGCCTGCTGCTGCCTGACCTGCTTGCTTGCAGGACCAAGTGCTGGCAGTGGGCATGAGCATGGTGCATGTGAGTTGGTGCACAATGGGCTCAACAGGTATCTGTCAATGCCTTGTCAATTCTAATTTGATGCCTGTTTGTCTGCCTGTTGTTATTCCATACTTGCAGGACCAAGTGCTGGCAGTGGGCATGAGCATGGTGCAGCACCCGCAGAGCATAACAAGTGCTGGCAGTCGATTATTATCCTTCACTGCCACTTCCAAACTACAACTAAATGTCTGTTTGTCTGTCTGCTGTGCTGTTGTGACCTCCATGTTTGCAGGACCAAGTTCTGGCAGTGGGCATGAGCATGGTGCATGTGAGTTGGTGCACAACGGGCTCAAGCACAAAACATCTTTCGAGGCCCTTATCAAATCTAATCCGGAAGCTGTTTGTCTATCTGGTGTGACCTGCTTGCGTGCAGGTCCAAGTGCTGGCAGTCGGCATGAGCATGGTGCATGCTGATTGGCTCAAGGCGTATCTGACAATACCAAGATCAAATGCATGTTTGTCTGTCTGATGTGACCCCTCGCAGGACCAAGTGCTGGCAGTGGGGATGAGCATGGTGCAACTTACCAACATCTTTCATGGCCCTTGTCAAATCTATCTCATCGCCTGTTTGGCTGCCAGCTGTGACCTGCTTGCTTGCAGGATCAAGTGCTGGCAGTTGACGAATGCCTACACTGCCCTTTTGGAACCACCAACTAAATGCCTGTTTGTCTGTCTGCTGTGCTGCTGTGCTGCTGTGACCTTCATACTTGCAGGACCAAGTGCTTGCAGTGGGCATGAGCATGGTGCAGCACCCGCAGAGCATCTCCCCCCCTCGCCAGTGCCTTTGCCAAATTAATGCCTGTTTGTCTGCCTGATGTGACCTCAATACTTGCAGGACCAAGTGCTGGCAGTGGGCATGAGCATGGTGCAGCACCCGCAGAGCATCTCCCCCCGTCGCCGCAGGGTTGCTGCTGCGTGCGTTCGCATTACAGCAGCAGCGGGCCAACTGCATGAGGCCGTTGCAGCGCCCAGGTGGGGCGGCACCAGCAAGAGGGGAGGCGGCTTGGATGCTGTTGCTGCAGAGGCTGTGAGGAGGCATGAGCGCATGGCTAGCATCGCGAGGGCAGCAGCTTCTGGCCTGTGAGAAAAGGTGGCGGTGCTGTGCTGTGAAAAGCAGCAGCAGTCCAACAGAAAATCATGCAGCTGGGCTGTGCGTAGGCATGAGCGCATGTCTAGCATTGCGAGGGCAGCATCTTCTGGCCTATGAGAAAATGTGGCTGTGCTGTGCTGTGAAAAGCAGCAGCATGCCAACAGATAAGCATGCAGCTGGGCTGTGCGCAGGCATGAGCGCATGGCTAGCATCGCGAGGGCAGCATCTTCTGGCCTGTGAAAAGGGCCTCGTGGTACTTGAGGTGGCGGTGCCGGGTGCGGGGCAGCTGGTTAGATATGCGTAGGACACAGGCCACACAGATCGCAGAATGGTGCGTGTCTTCCTGCAGTTCGAAGGTCGGGATGTGGCGGTGCCAACCTCGCCACCTCAAAGAGCAGCGGCTTCTGGCCTGTGACAAGCGGTGGTGGTGCTGGGTGGGGTCAGTTGGTTAAGATGTGTGGACTCAGGCCACACTGTGGCAGACTGCAGAATGGTGCTTGTGTCCTGCAGTGCAGAGGTCTTATGAGGTGACGGTGGCAAGGGAGTAGTACCTTCGAGGTTTGCTTGTGCTGTAACGGCCATGTAACGTGCTGCGCAATCATCAGCAGTGCTAGTTGGTGTGGCAAGGTTGGAATGGCATGGGATTCTGGTGGAATGGTGCCGACTGTGCAGTCTGCACAGTGTCGTAGTAAGCAACTTTACACTGCAGCAGCAGGGGTGTCATATGCCTCTGTCTAACTCATGTCATGACACACGTCAGCTGATGCTGCCGGCACGACGCCTTTGCTACCCTACGAGGTCAACGTTCTCAAACGTACCAAACTCTTCATTCGCCAACGGCACCCGGATCAGTCCCTACGCGTCTGACTTGCTGTTCCGTGAAAACAGTTCTTCGGCAGAACTTGTTTTAGTTGACTCCCTCCCTCTGTTGGCCAATCTCCAGGTGCTTCTACTGGGTAATGTGCACAATCTCGATGCGGTTCAGCAATGGGGACACGCCTGCACTCAGCTGTTGTCGATGCTGCTGCTGTTGTGCTCTTCTGCTTGCTCATGCAGCAGTGACGAGTGTGCGTTGTCAGAATGCTTAAAACCTGTTGTACAGCATCTCAATGGTTCAAATCTCTATTGCCGTGTTGTCACTGCGTGTCCTGCTGCTGTTCCTGCAGCCTTGTCGCCAGCTGGTGTTTCCTCAGCTACCGCAGCACAACTGTCAGCACCAAAGCAGCTGCAACAGCACCAGCACCCCCAACTGCTAGCTGCGAGCCTAGTTGGCAGCAGAGATATTGCTTGTGTTTCCTTTCATCACCCAGCCGCATCAGCAACAGCAGCAACTGTAGCAGTCATGGCGGGTGATGCAGCAGCTGACAAGATGCTCGCGCTGACGTTTGGAGGCACCGAGCAGATCGTGCTGTCCACAGTAGACAAACCGCGCATCCTGCAGCCGACTGATGTGATAGTCAAGGTCACGCTGTGTGGCATCTGCGGCAGGTGAGCCCAGCAGCAGCAGCAGTCAGCTTGCAAGACATAAGGTTGGCGGTGATGAGGCAAACCATCGAGGCTGCGTACATTTTGCATTTTGCATCTTGCTTGCATGGTGTTAACACATTGCACCGCCTTGCAGCTTGACTGACAGCTTGACTGACGCCGCAGCAACATGCTTGCCAGGTATGCAGCAGCATGGGGAGCAATCGTCATTCACACGCAGCGCCCAGCGTATGCCAGCCTTCAAACCCTGATCCCTGCTGCCAGACACCACCCTGGCAGGCCTGCTGAGCTTACGCTGCTGCTGCTGCTGCAGTGACCTGCACCCCTACCACGGCCGTGAGGCTGGGCTGCAGCCAGGCACCATCGTAGGCCACGAGTTCACAGGAGTGGTGGAGGCAGTGGGGGAGCAGGTGGGAGACGCATTGAATTTGTCACATGGGGCAGTTGCACAGCCAAGCAGCACCACCTGATCATCTGCATTGCAAAACACCTGCTATGGCTGGTGAAGCAGCTGCAGCCTGGGGACCGTGTGATGAGTCCTTTCACTACCAGCTGTGGCAACTGCTTCCCCTGCCAACCTGACCTGTGTCCCTTTTATATATGTTGCCCCTTGACCTGGACATATGATATCCTTGCACCTTTGACACACCACACACATCATGTGCTATGCTGTTTGCAGGTGAAACAGCTGCAGCCAGGGGACCGTGTGAAGAGCCCTTTCACTGCCAGCTGTGGCAGCTGCTTTTCCTGCCAATGTAGCTCGTACCGCAAAAGAATGTGCATGTCTCGCACCAGTCAATGATGTTCTCATGCCTTGTGCTATGCTGGCTTGCAGGTGAAGCAGCTGCAGCCAGGGGACCGTGTCATGAGCCCTTTCACCACCAGCTGCGGCAGCTGCTTCCCATGCAGCAAGGGCTTGAGTTGCCGCTGAATGGCCCAACATGTGGGACAGTGTCCTTGCATTCCAACATGTACCACCTCTGTACTACTGCTTGCAGGTGAAGCAGCTGCAGCCTGGGGACCGTGTGATGAGCCCTTTTACTGCCAGCTGTGGCAGCTGCTTCCCCTGCCAACCTGACCCTCGTGATGCGTGAAAGTGTGCCGCATGTCTGCTGCTTGCAGGTGAAACAGCTGCAGCCTGGGGACTGTGTGATGAGCCCCTTCACTACCAGCTGCGGCAGCTACTTCCCTTGCCAATCTGATCCTCTTCTTTTTCTTATATATGCATGTTGCCCGTTGCCCCGCAAAAACATCCATGCTGTGTGCAGGTGAAACAGCTGCAGCCAGGGGACCGCGTGATGAGTCCCTTCACAACTAGCTGTGGCAGCTGCCTCCCCTGCACCAAGGGCCTCACATGCCGCTGCAGCCATGCGCAGGGGGCGCGCTGCTTTGGCTGGGTTGGTGAGGCGGCAGCACCAACCGCTGAGTCAGGCCTGCAGGGCAGTCAGGCACAGTATGTGCGAGTGCCGCTGGCAGACGGCACACTTGTAACGGTGGGTGAAGTGCATCTGGCTTCTTTTGTTTGCTTGCGGCGAGTCCTCAATTTGGTGTGGCAGTTTCATGCTCATGGAATTGTGTTGCTTTGGCTGGGTTGGTGAGGGGGCAGCGGGAGCAGCACCAGCCCCTGAGTCGGGCCTGCAGGGCAGTCAGGCGCAGTACGTGCGGGTACCACTGGCTGACGGCACGCTCGTTAAGGTGGGTGAAGTGCAGCTGGCCTCTTGTGTTTGCTTGCTGGCAAGTCTTTAGTTTGGTTTGGTATCTTCATGCTCATGGGAATGTGCTGGGTTGGTGAGGGGGCAGCGGGTGCAGCGCCAGCCGCCGATTCAGGGCTGCAGGGCAGTCAGGCGCAGTACGTGCGGGTGCCTCTGGCTGACGGGACGCTGGTAAAGGTGGGTGGTTGCAGCTGGCCACTTGTGTTTGCTTGCTGGCAAGTCTTCACTTTGGTTTGGCAATTTTATGCTCGTGGGAGCGTGCTGCTTTGGCTGGGTTGGTGGCGGCAGCGGATGCAGCACCAACCGCTGAATCAGGGCTGAAGGGCAGTCAGGCGCAGTACGTGCCAGTGCCGCTGGCTTACGGCACACTCGTAAAGGTGGGTGGAATGTGCTGACATCGCCATTTGCTGGCTGCCAGCCAGCAATACCGGGTATTTTGTTGTTTTGTATTTGTTTATGATGGCAGAGGTCACATATGAGGTATGCAGCCTGCTTGGTGTTTTCCCCTCACAGAACTAGGTGTGCTCATACTAGCATACTGAGCGATTGACGCACTGCACACTGCCGCACTACGCAGGTGCCAGAAGGCGTAACAGACGAGGAGTGCATTCTGCTGAGTGACATCCTCTCAACAGCACTGTCAAATTGAGCGATTGCTGCACTGTACACTGCCGCTCTCCGCACTGTACACTGCCGCACTACGCAGGTGCCAGAAGGCGTAACAGACGAGGAGTGCATTCTGCTGGGTGACATCCTCTCAACAGCACTGTCAAATTGAGCGATTGCTGCACTGTTCACTGCCTCTTTCCGCCCTGTACACTGCCGCACAACGCAGGTGCCGGAAGGTGTAACAGACGAGGAGTGCATCTTGCTGGGTGACATCCTCTCAACAGCCTTCTTCTGTGCTGACCAAGCATCCATCAGCCCTGGCGACACCGCAGTAATCATCGGCTGCGGCCCCGTAGGATTACTCGCGATCCTCGCAGCGCGCCAACGAGGCGCATCAACCGTCATCGCAGTTGACGCAGTACCAACACGCCGTCACAAAGCAGCAGAGTTTGGAGCGTTGGCGGTCGGCATAAGCGAGGCTGCTGCTGCTGTTGCTGCTGCCAGCGGCGGCCGGGGAGCTGACGTGGCATTGGAGTTAGTTGGCAGCGGTGCAGCGCTGGGTTTAGGGTTTGAGCTGCTGCAACCTGGCGGGGTTTTGTCATCAATCGGGGTTCACACGGAGCCACAGTTCCCCTTCTCACCAGTTGACGCTTACGACAAGAACTTGACGTATAGGTGCGATGGTGCTGTGTTAAACTTTGTGTGAGGTTGCTGCCTGGAGGATGTCCGTTGGCATGCTTTGTCTGTGGTTTGGGTTGCAGTGTGTAGAGTGGAACGTTTATCGCTGCAGCTGCTGCCCTGATGAGATGTTTGTGAGGAATGCTCACCCTCCACTGCCAGCAGCAGCATTCTGGACATGCACTATCTGCAGTGCTACGTGGCGAGCTTGTGTGCGCACCTGCTGTTCTTGCATTACGCTGCCAGCAGCTCTGCGCAGTGTTTCGGGCAGCATGACATGCAGCAGCTGCTGCCGTTACAGCAGCACACTCAACAAGCACATACTTTGAGCTGTCATGATTCTGCTGCTTGTGGTGTCTGTATGCTGCAGGTCTGGGGGCTGTCCCGCGCGCCACTATATGCAGCAGCTGCTGCCGCTTGTGCACATTCAGCAAGCGCATACATAGTATTTGGTGTCTGTGTGCCGCAGGTCTGGGCCTTGCCCTGCGCGTCACTATATGCAGCAGCTGCTGCTGCTTGTTCAGCGCAAGCTCATGATGCATGCTGTTGCTCTCATGCTGCTGCTGCTGCTGTTGTCTTTGTTTGCGAGCAGGTCTGGGCGCTGTCCCGCGCGTCACTACATGCAGCAGCTGCTTCCGCTGGTGCAGTCCAAGGCGTGGCCCTTCACAGGCATCATCAGCCACCGCATGCCGCTGCAGCAAGGGGTGGAGGCTTACAAGATGTTTGCGGAGGTGACGCGTGTTTACAAATACGATAGGGATGTGTGTGTGGTGATGTATGTGTCGATTGAGCAGTGGGTGATTTGAGGTGTACAGGGCGCCTGCACAGGTCAGAGCTGTGAGGTGTTTGCGGCAATGTGATTTGCCGTCGTCAGCCACAGGATGCCACTGCAGCAGGGGGTGGAGGCCAACAACATGTTCGCAGAGGTGGGGTGTGTTTGGAAGCTTATCGAGTTTGTGTGTGGTGCAGTCTTTGCTTACGACATCATCTGTTGGAGTTGAACGTTCAACCACCAAAGTTTGGTTGGTCTACGCCAGCCTCGCCTATGCACCCTTGCTGATGCCGCAATGCGCGTGTGCTGCCGCTGCTGCTGCTCTTGCTGCTGCTGCAGCGGCGAGAGGGTGTCATCAAGATAGTGCTGGACCCATGGGCACAGTAACAATTCTCTGCTGAAGCAGCAGCAGCCCAGCAGCAGCAGCACGCATGCTGGCGGCCTCAGCAGCAGCACCAGCAGCAGATGCAGCATGCAGGCTAGCGATAGCAGCAGATGCTGCTTTTGAAGCAGCAGCGAATCACATGCAGCGTATGGGGAGGCAGGAGTTTGGGCCGACCAGCTGGCTACCTGGCTTGCTGGCTACCACACCAGCAGCAGCAGCAGCACGAGCAGCAGCAGCTTTCGACTGGCGGGCGCGGCTTGAAGGGGTCCACCTCTCGCACATACCAGTGTGATGTTTGCTGGGGTGTCTATGATGTGCTAGCTGTGTCGTGTTGTCAAGCGTGGGCCCCCAGGGTGTGCGCTGTACATGTACATGGGCACATGTGCGCTAGCTTGGGGCATGCGCTGTCAGAGATATGACCAGAGACGTCCCTCGACGTCTTGTGGTGGCCTGAAAGCTCAAATACGCATGGTCAAAAGTGTACATGTGTGCTAGTTCAGGCACGGGGATCGGAGTCTGGCATGCTATCAGATAATCGGCGTTGTGCGCTGGAAGCTGACACGGCGGTGGAACTCGTCATGCGTACTGCTTTGGAACTCGGCCTTGCTCGACGAATCCGTTTAACGTGTGTCACTGCAAGCTCCAATACCAACCTGCTTCGTTGTTCACCGCAAATCCTGTGAGCATCTCTTCGTCCGGTCACTTCAACCACTAGCATCGGTGCCAGCTATTTCTTCAACATCAAATTTAACAGTAGGAGCTTATTGAGAGTAAATTTGAAGCTGCAGCACTGGTTGCCTATACATTCCGCGTGCTGCGCGGGCTTCTTGAGGTGGGCGGGAGCTGCAGTGCTTGTGTTGCACCCCCCGGGTCCTGTTGTGTCCGCTTGGCAGCAGTTACATACAATAAACATCTTGCGTTTGGCTTGACCCGCATGCAGCGTTGCAGCGGCAACCTAGATAACGGGATTGCTGCTGTCGCAGGAACTCACCGTGGACCTGCCACCAACAGAACGTCACAGCAAACTATTTTCTGCTGCCAAGCAGACGATACATGCCAGCATGATGCAGCAGCTGCGGCAGGGGCTGCTGCTGCGAGCCATGGTGCCGCTGCTGCTGTCGCTGCTGCTGTCAGCACTACTGCAAGGCAGCCATGCAGCTGTGCAGCAGAACAGCGGAGCACCACACTGCCCGATGGAGATGCAGGTTGTTATGTGTGGTTTAGCTCCTGAGTTGGTACCACAGCCATATCAGCACTGCTGTACTCATTGGCAGGTTCGCAAGAGTGGCGCGCACAAGCATGTGTACTACGCCACACCACCACAGAGCAGCAGCAGCAGCAGTGGTGGCCCTCATGGAGCCAGTAGAGGAAGCGGCAGCCATATCATGAATCCTGGGAGTATGCTCAACAGCAACACGAACAGCAGCGGCGCCAGCACCTACAGCAGCAACAGCAGCGCCCTCGCTGGCAACAGCAGCAGCAACAGCAGTGCGGGCATGCCGCGCATTGATGCAGCAGATCAAGACTACTTGGTCCAAATGCTACGTCCAGACCTCAACCCAAATGGGAGCCTTGTAGCAGACGAACCAAACTACTACATGGGTCACTGCACACAGAAGCTGCGGGTACTTATACCAGTCATCTCTCAAAATGGTACTGTTACAATACACTACCAGCGCGCACCCAGGCGGCTCTCCAAAGACGTCATTTTCAAAACAAAAGCGTATGTTATGAGCAGCCTTCGAACCACCAACCTTAAGTTCACGGACTACGACCCAGTCAAAGCAACGTACAAGGCGCTACGGAGCTTCAACGAGAGCAGCGGCTTTGTGCACCCTGGGGGAGTGATTGGGCCTGCTGAGTTGGCACTAATGCAGCACAGACTGCAGGACAATGCGACACTGCAGGTGGGTTGCAGAATCTGGCACTTAACGATCCCCGCAGCAGAGCAGGGCGCTGCGTCTGAACCCTACACTGCAGTCCTGCCATGAACCCTGCACTGCAGTCCTGCCATGAACCCTGCACTGCAGTCCTGCCATGAACCCTGCACTGCAGTCCTGCCATGAACCCTGCACTGCAGTCCTGCCATGGCCCAATGTGTTGCACCCTGCACTGCAGTCTTGCCATGGCCCAATGTGTTGCACCTCATTTTCAAGGGGCCCGCAGCAGCCGCCAACACCTGCTGAGGCAAGCCGGCAACATGTGCAACACTGGCAATTGCCAACTGTGGTTTGCGACTCTGGTCCTGCTGCGGATGCTGCTTGCAGGAGCTGGCCCTCAAAACCCTGCTGACAGGCGCTGGTGTAATCCCTAAAACCTTCAGCAACGGCTGGCAAGTGCCCACAGACACCCCCATCAACTATGCTGGGCCGTTTGTGTTAGCTAATGTGTCTGCAAGGTACGGTGGGAAGAACAAGGACTCAGAAGACTGCCCTCAGAACTACCCGGATGGGGCACCACGGGACGACTGCGCTCACATCTCGTTGGTAGAGGTGCGGAAATTCGGTTGCAATGCATTGCCATATGTCAAGTTACCCGTACTTGGGCGGTCATTGTTTTGGATTCATGACAGCTGATGGTGTCGTTGCAGCGCTTGTCCTCCAACTGTAAAAAGAAAGCAGCTGCTGCTGGCAGTGCAGCTTGATGTGAGGTGCCACTACATGCTGGCATACGTCACGTGGCTCATACCAAGAAATTTGTTACTACGCCAGATGACTACTCAACTTGCACTCTTTTGCGCTGCCGAAATGCGTGCCGCTGTTGCTGCTGCTGTTGCTGCTGCTGTCCACTCTTGCAACTCTGCAGCTGGATGCGCAGCAAACTTACAAGCAGGCGCTGGCCTTCTGGGCTACTGGCAACGTCACGTATGCAGAAAATGCCCTGCGCATCACACACGCGTGGGCCAGCAACAACCAGGTACGCTGGTGCCGCCGCTGCAGCGACCACTGCTTCACTGGCTATGCAGCGTTACAGAACCCGTGTATGCACAACCACCTGCCTGACATTCCAACAGCCAGAAGCTGGGCAATATCTGCCTAGCTCGCGCGTGCACCACCAACATATAGTACATCGCTAGCCATACCACCCTGCTGTGCAGTCAGCATGCCGACTGCGCAATGCGTTCATGCTTGCAGCATTTAGTCCAATGTTTTGCTTCAAGATGAGTAACCTATCCTGCTGCTGCTGCAGGCCTTTGGCGAAGTACGGGAGATGTACTGCAATGCAAGCATGCTTGCGAGACCTGGTTCGATGTTTTGCTTCACCTGTCATGCTGCTGCAGGCCTTAAGCGATGCACGGGACATGTACTGCAATGTGCGCATGCTTGCGAGATTTCATGCAATGTTTCACTTCATCTGCTCTGCTGCTGCAAGCCTCCGGCAATGTACGGGAGATGCACTGCAATGCGCACATGCTTACAAGATCTGGTCCAATGTTTCACTTCATCTGCTCTGTTGCTGCAGGCCTTTGGAGATGTGCGGGGAAACGGCCCCCTAGAAGCAGCCTGGGCAGTTGCCTCGTTCACAAGATTTGGTCTAAAGTTCCACTTCATCTGTTCTGCTGCTGCAGGCCTTTGTGATGTGCAAAATGTTACTAGCCGCCACCCTGCTGTGAACTCAGCGTGCCATGCACAGTGTGCACTCAGCATGCATCAGCCCACATTTGCTAAAAGTAGGTCCAACGTTCTGCAAAAAAAGCCCTGCTGCAGGCCTTTGGTGATGTGCGGGAGAACGGCCCCTTGGAAGCAGCCTGGGCTGTCGCCTCATTTGCAAAAGCGCTGGAGCTATTACGAGGGCGCGTTGCAGATTGGCAGGCCACCTATGAGGAGTTCATGCAGTGGACGGATCGGCTGCTGATGCCTCAGATGGACCAGTACATGAACAGCACCCAGAATGCGATAGCAATTGGGCAGCAGAATGTGCTCAACAATTGGTAAGCAGCTGTAGAAAATGGTACAGTGTGCTGCCCCACGCATGCTCTATGCATATTCTTGAGCATCATGAGCCAACCCTGGTGAGCAGGGGTACATTATGACTTTAAAGTTGAAATTTTTTGTGTCGCTGCGTTGCATGATGACTCATCATCACCATGTAAGATCAAGCCATAGCATCATTGTTGCATGGTAACTCAGTTTTCACGTAACATCAAAGGCGGTACATCCTCAGCCTGAGCTATGCGGTAGTACACTGTGCCGCCCCATGCATGCTGTACGCATACATCTTGAGCATCTTAATCTAGCCCGCTGCTGCTGCTGCTTTTGCTACCGCGGTTACTTTCCTGCAAGCACAGTACCATTGCAGACTCTGCACGCCACGAAGGCGTGGATTGTGGTTGGTGTGCTGACCAACGACAAAGTTAGCTACAGGAAAGCTGTCAACTTATATCATGGCTGCAGGTGTGCAGTACAGTACCAGCACTGTTCAAAGCAAGCTAAGCGGAGGCCATTCATGCTGCCGCGGGGTCTGCTGCTGTGTTTGCTGCTGTCCCGCAGGCACAGCACCATTGCAGAGGCGTGGATGGCAGTTGGTGTGCTGACCAATGACAAAGTGCGCTACAGGAACACCGTCAACTCGCATCATTGCCGCCTGTGTACAGTACAGTACAAGTACTGCCAAATGCACGCTGAGCGCCTTTCTTGCTGCTGTTTCTGCAGGCATAGCACCATTGCCGAGGCGTGGATGGCAGTTGGTGTGTTAACCAACGACAAAGTTTGCTACAGGAAGGCCGTCAACCTGTACCATTGCCGGCAATGTACATTGCAGTACAAGCGCTATTCAATGCAAGCTAAGCGGCTGCCATTCTTGCTGCTGCGGGGTCTGCTGCTGTGTTTGCTGCTGCTCCTGCAGGCACAGCACCATCGCAGAGGCATGGATGGCCGTTGGTGTGCTAACCAATGACAAAGTGCGCTACAGGAAGGCCGTCAACCTGTACCATGCCACTGTAAAGGACTACACCAAGTTTGGACGAGCGAAGGGCTTCACAGATGCAGGCAGGGTGCTGGGAGAGACATCAGAAACACTTCGAGACATCTACCACACACAGGTACTACAGCAGGGGCTCGTTGTTACTGATTTGACTGCCACTAAGGCTGGGCATGCGTGCCCACAGGGAGACTGTTGCAACAAGCAGTAACTCATGCATGCATTTGCCCGGTAGTATTCTACCTGCAAATGTTGGACAAGGAAAAGGGCTTCACAGATGGTGGCAGGGTGCTGGGAGAGATCTCAGAAACACTGTGGGACATCTACCACACCCAGGTGGGTGCCCATTGTTGCTGGTTTGGCAGCCAAAGGCTGGGTACGCATGCCTACATAGAGATACATGCAACTAGCAGAGACTTATGCATGCATTTGGCTGACAGTGGTAAACGTGGGACAGCGCAAACATGTGGGCAAATGCGTGCTACTGTGAAGGATTACACCAAGTTTGGGCGTGCGAAGGGCTTCACAGATGAAGGCAGAGTGCTGGGAGAGACATCGGAAACACTTTGGGACATCTGCCGCACACAGGTATCGTACCTGTAGCACAGTAGAGGCTATGTGATGTTGATTTGACTAGCACAACACAAGGCATGCATGCCTACAGGGAGACTGTTGCAACAAGCAGGGAATTCTGCATGCATTTTGACTGGAAGGTTCTAGCTGCAAACATGTGGGCAAATGCATGTGGTTACTTCGTGCTGCAGTTTGCACTGGTGGGTTGTTACAAGTCGCTGGAATGGCGTGGCAGCAAGACACACGCCTTGAGCCTCAGGCTCAGGCTGATATCAAACACCAGCTGCTGCACTACTGCCTGATTCCTATGCTGCAGTTTGCACTGGGTGGCTGCTGCAATTCGCTGAAATGGCGTGGCAGCAAGACATGGACCTCTACTCAAGCAACGCCACATGACACCTGCTTACCGCCTGTATTTCCTGTGCACCCGCATCTTGCATTGGGAGGGCTCCTTTCTTTTGCTTGGATGGCAAACAGCATGCAGCT
Organism: Tetradesmus lagerheimii; assembly: GCA_902809745.2. NCBI lineage: Eukaryota > Viridiplantae > Chlorophyta > Chlorophyceae > Sphaeropleales > Scenedesmaceae > Tetradesmus > Tetradesmus lagerheimii. The sequence continues at coordinate 49,584 of CADDIJ020000821.1, forward strand.
TCAGTTCGCCACATCAACCAACACCTGCCAGTGTCAGGTTGTCACTGCTGACTCAACACTGCCTGCCATTTCGTTTTCATGCAGTTTGCACTGGGTGGGCTGCTGCAAGTTGCTGAAATGGCGTGGCAGCAAGACATGGACCTCTACTCCAGCAATGCCACATGACACCTGCTTACGAATCACAGCCTTCACTTCCTGTGCACCTGCAGCTTGCATTGGGGGCACCTTTCCCTTGCTGAAATGGCAAACACCATAAAGCTTCAATTCGCCACATCTAACAATACGCCTGTCAGCTTGTCAGCTTGTCACTGCTGATTTTCACTGCCTGCCATTCCTTGGTACATGCTGCAATTTGCACTGGGTGGGCTGCTGCAAGTCGCTGCAATGGCGTGGCAGCAAGACATGGACCTCTACTCCAGCCACCAGTACGCTCTCGTGGCAGCCTTAGAGCTATCACACAAGCACATCTGACCCGACACCTGCTTTTGCACTTGCACATGCCTCTATCTGCCTCACTCCTGCATGTGCAGTTTGCACTGGGTGGGCTGTTACAAGTTGCCAAAATGGCGTGGCAGCAAGACACATGCCTTGAGCCTCAGGCTCAGGCTGATATCAAACACCAGCTGTTGCACTACTGCCTGCTTCCTATGCCGCAGTTTGCACTTGGCGGGCTGTTACAAGTTGCGGAGATGGCGTGGCAGCAAGACATGGACCTCTACTCAAGCCATCAGTACGCTCTCGTGGCAGCCCTAGAGCTGCACGCTCGCATCATCATGGCAAACGACAATGAGACGCTACTACCCCAAGGCTTCAAGCTGCTCAAATCGATGCCGCAGCCGCCAACAGGTTGCGTGTGGGCGTTTGACATGCAGCGGCAGCTGTTCTTTGCGAAGAACAGGACGAGCGGTGCGTGGGTGTCGGATCTGAATGATGGCATCAAGTATCTGCAAGGTGAGATGCGTGATTGAGCTAAACCTTGGTCAAAATTTGGTGTTTGTTGTTCATGCAGCGTCAGCTGTTTTTTGCGAAGAACAGGACGAGTGGCGCGTGGGTGCCGGATCTGAATGATGGGATCAAGTATCTGCAAGGTGAGATCTGTAGCCCGGGTCAAACCTCAGGTTGGTCAAACTTAAATGCTTTTGATCAGGTGTCTTGAAGGTGGGATCGGAGCTTTGTGTTTCATCCCCTGTCTTTCACCGTGCAGGCATCACCTTCCTCCCCACAGCTTGGGAGCACGCCTACAACTACTGCTCTGGTCACCAACTCTTGTGCTACTTCAAGTAGAAGCAGAACACACTGAATGTGTCCCATCTCCTGTCCTTCGTCTTGCAGGCATCACCTTCCTGCCCACAGCTTGGGAGCACGCCTACAACCACTACGTGGGCAGACTAGGCCTGAAGATGCCTGAGACAGCAGCACTCATCAAGCGGCACTACGTGGATTGGTATGCAATGCATTGGGGAGGGGGAACGCTCAGCCACGCTAACACAGCAGGGTCGCTGTGGAGAGCTGGGCTGCGGCCGTTCACGGTATGTTCAAGTGAGCAGCACCATCGGCATGCCAGCAATAGCAGCAGCAACAGTGATATCGATCACCTTGTTGTCAGCAGCAGCAGCAGCAGCGGTACACCAGCCCTTGCTGGTACCAGCAGCAGGCGAGTCAGGCTGGGCAGATTGCGGGGCGGCAGTGACAGCAGCAGCAGCAGCAGCAACAACAGTGGTGCCAGTTACCTTGGCGGCGGCGGCAGCAGCAGCAGCAGCGGCACACCGGCCATTCTTGGTACCAGCAGCAGACAAGTCAGGCTGGGCAGATTGCGAGGCGGTCTTGGGCGTTTGCGCAGGACCGGTGGCCAGGACATTCATTGACAGCAGGGTCACCTCTGTGGAGGGCCGAACTGCGGCCGCTCACGGTATGCTCAAGCGAGCAGCACCACCGACACACGGGCGGCAGTGACAGCAACAGCAGGAGTAGCAGCAGCAGCAGCAGCAGCAGCGGTACACCAGCCCTTGTTGGTACCAGCAGATGACGTGTCAGGCTGGGCAGATTGCGAGGCGGTCTTGGGCGTATGCGTAGGATTGGGGCCCAGGAGCTACAGTAACAACAGCCTTTTGTCCCTCAGGGTGTCGGTGGAGGGCCGGGCTGCGGCCAATACAGTGTGCTCAAGTGAGCAGCACCATCGACACGCGGGCAGCAGTGACAGCAGCAGCAGCAGCGCCAGCGCCAGCGCCAGCGGCAGCAGCAGCAGCAGCAGGACACCAGGCCCTGTTGACGCCAGCAGCAGACGGGTCAGGCTGGGTAGATTGCGAGGCGGCCTTGTTACGTGCATGCGCAGGACCGGTAGCCAGGATATACAGTAACAGCAGGACTGCTGCCCCTAGGGTCTCTGTGGAGGGGCGGGCTGCGGCCATTCATGGTATGCTCAAGCGAGCAGCACCATTGACACGCTGGCAGCAGCAGGAATAGCAGCAGTAAGAGTGGGGTCGATTATCTTGGTGGCAGCAGCACCAGCGGTGCCAGCAGCAGCAGCAGCGGAAGCACATCAGCCCTTGTTGGTGCCAGCAGCAGACAAGTCAGGCTGGCCAGTTGCGCGGCGGTCGTGGGCGCGTGCACAGGGCTGGTGGCCAGGGCGTCCAGTAACAGCTATGTGACGTGCTCAAGGCCTGGGCCCAAAGAAGGCTGACTAGAAAGAGCCGTGCATTTATATATATTCTTGTGTTGCGTACTGCATAGTGGCCACAGGCCGTCAATTGCATTATATGAAGGGTGCTTCCTGAACGCAGTGCCGCTGGGCTTTGTCAAAATTTGGCCCCACAGGACGAACTAGGGCTTGTTGTATACGCTATGGCTACTAGCCCCTGAGGGTATGCCATACTAGTAGTCGTCAATCGCTTGTTGAAGACTGCTGCAGGAAGCTTGACGGTCTGCAATCAAACTGGCAGTACCACATATCATTTTCCAAATGACAATTGACAATTGTTTGCCAATCTTAGTGGTAGCATGTAGGGGCTGTTCCATGCTTGTGCGGTGGTACTGCAGCCTGAATGTGTGGCTGGAAAACATGCAGACCTCGTACGTGTATCAGTTGTTGCTGCACAGCATGGCACAATATTATTGGCTACCAGAGCACTGCCATTTGACTGAGGAAATCCCGTGATCAGCGCACTGTTTTGGCTTGTTGGCACGGATCTGCAGAAGTACTGGGTTGCCAAGCCAATGGCATTGATTGTGGTGTGTGGGGAGCACGGCTACCATCATGGTAGCAGCATCACTTGACTAGCGCGCATGGTGACTTGCCTGCATGATATCATCAATGCCGCACACATATGCCGCGCCGCTGTGACAGCAGCACGTTGATATCTCTATCATGCAGGCGCCTGGCATCTCTATGCCCCTCGTTCTGCTCCTGATAGTGCTGTTGCTACTGCAACCAGCTGCCGCTGATAGCAATAACTTGCTGTGATTACTATATCGCTGCCTCAGCCTGAAGGCATGCCACTAGAACTTCTAGTGCTAGTTGCATGCCACTAGAACTTCTAGTGCTAGCTTTCTCTCTTCATGACCACTAATCTGTATGACAAGGATACCAACACTATAGGCTGTGTAAGTAACTAACTAACTAACTAACTAACTAACTAACTAACTAACTAACTAACTAGCTATGAGTCATACCTGTAAAACCTCTCAATCGCCTTTTCACTGAACGTGCTGCCCAGAAACACACAGCCAGCAGCACCTGGTGTTGGTGGTGCCAGCCAGCAGCACGGCCGCAGGAACAGCCAGCGCCGCAACAGGGCCTCTCAACAGCGCCGTCACCGCCCCAACAGGGCACCTGTGCAGCCGAATAACAGTGGGCTGCGTTGTGGTGTGCTCAACGTCAACAACCTTCCAAAGGCTGGGCTAAAACTAGTGGAGGTTCATCACCTGCTCAAGGACCCCCGATGTGACATAATGGGCTTTGTGGAAACCAAGGAGGCACAGGGAAAGCAGCTGCCTGCCGATCTCATCCCGGCTACATTTACATGAGTAAGCCCAGGGTTAAAAGGAAAGGGGAGCGTGCCTCTGGTGGTGTTGGGGTGGCCGTGCATGCCTCTGTTGCAAACGCTGTGAAAGTGTATCAGTTTGCTGATCAGCAGTACGATGAAGCAATGTGGCTGGTGATGCCAGGGCAAGGAGGTGCGCGCAAGTTGTTTATTGGAGTGGTTTACATGCCTGACATGGGCAAGTCTGCAACAGTGGGGAGAGCTGCTTACGCAGCACTGCAGGAGGACCTGGAGTACTTGTCTAGCAGGGGATCTGTGGTGGTGAAGGGTGACTTTAATGCACGCGTTGGATGCGCATCTCGACTAACAGAGCGTATTGGCATGCATGGTGAAACAACCGTCAATGACAATGGCCGCATGCTCCTCTCAATCCTAAACGCCACTAACTTGTACTCCCTCAATGCCCGCACAGCGCCCACCTCCCCTCACCAGCACATTACATGTGACAGGTCACACGGCGGCACCAGGCGGGGGGCTCTTTGATTTATTACACAATTGCTTCTGCTGACATTGCTATGCCCTGCGACGCTGCTGCCAGGCCAGCAGTCACAGTTGGGACGCACACTGTGGCTGCTACTGACCACCTGCCTGTATTTGCCCGCATTGTCAGGCCTGTTGTGCGCCGCCCTGCCAAACAGGTTGTGCTGCGCCTCAATGCGAAGCCCAAGGACTTCCGGTTGCAGAACGGGGAGCAGTCAACCGAACTCGAGTCATATCAGAACGCTCTGTTACAGCTTGGTGCAGCTTACACATCCGCAATTGATGCTTTGCAGCAACAGGCTTCTGCAGGTCAATTAACAGCAAGTTATGCAGTGAAGCAAGCCCATGAGCAGATGTTGGCAGCCCTTCGTCACGCTGTCGATGCCAGCTTTGGCTACAAGAAGGTTTGGATTGGCAAGTCCTTCCCATGGTGGTCTCAGGAGCTCACAAATGCTAGGCGGGACAGGGTGCAAGCTTATGAACGCTACAAGCAGTCAGGCCTCGTGGCAGATTACGCTGCTTTCAAACAGCAGCAGAAGGCGACAGCACAGCTGGTCAAAGCAGCAGAAAAGCAGTACAGAAAGCAGTGCGAGCATGCAATCACTTCTGCTTACACAGACCGCTGGAATGATGACAGCCGGCTTGGAGAAAAGGATATGTGGCAGTGCGTCGTCTGTGCCCAAAGAATGTCAGCGAGGCAGTTGACAGTGTCATGCAGCATCCCTCTGGGCATGTGGCATCTACCCCGGCTGAGAAAGCTGATGCTTTTAAGTGCCATTATGAGCGTATTGGCAGCCATGCAGCATTTGCTTCCTCCAATCCCCAGTTTGATGCTCAGCACATGTCTCAAGTCGCAACTAACGTGCAACAATACCTGGACTCTGCTGACTCCCCTGCCACCCCGCTTGACCTGCCCATCACTGCTGATGAAGTGTCTGACTGCATGCAGAGGCTGGCAAAGCCAGCAACCCGGCTGAGGAGGGCATTATCAATGAGCTACTTAAATATGGAGGCAGCACAGCCACTGATATGCTGGTACAGTATTGCAAGCTTATGTGGGAACTTGAGCAGGTGCACCAGGTGCCAGGCACAGTTGTGAACATGCCCAAGAAGGGTGATTTGACAGACCCCACCAACTACCGTGGTATCACTCTGCTCAGCGTGCTGTACAAATTTTACACCAGCGTTCTCAACCAGCGCCTAATCAAGTTTGCAGAAGGCGGGCTAGAGACTGACAGCTCAACACGGCAGCAGCAGCAGCAGCAGCAGCCGGCACAGCAGCAGCAGTAGCCGGCACAACAGCAGCAGCAGCAGCCGGCACAGCAGCACCAGCAACAGCCGGCACAACAGCAGCAGCAACAGCAGTAGCAGCAGCAGCAACGCGTGCCTGCTGCTGCTGCAGCAGCAGCAGCAGCAGAAACGCCGCTGCTGCATGAGAGCCAGAACAGCTTTCGTCCTGAGCGCAGGTGTGCCGACCACCAGAGCGTGCTAAGTGAGGTGTTGGGTGGGCGGAAAGCTGAAGGGAAGGATTCTTTTGTGCTGTTTGTTGACACCTACAAGGCTTTTCCGACAGTGTGGCTTGATGGGCTCTTCCAAAAGCTGTGGGATAAGGGTGTGCGTGGGAAGATGTTCCGTGTGCTTTACAACCTGTATCAGGGTGCCCGCCGTGTTGTGTCCCACAAAGGCCACGTCACTGACAGCTTCACATGTGACCTTGGTCTGCATGAGGTGATGTTATCTCCCCAACACTGTACCTGTACTTCATTGATGATCTGCTGCATGAGGTGCATGCAAAGCACCCTGGAATCACTTTGATGGGCCCTAGTGATGAACCAGCTGGTCAGGTTGTGGCAGCCATGCAGGCTGATGATTTTGTTGCTGTGTGCGGATCCCTGGCTGATGTTCAGGCTGTTGCTGCAACAGTTTATGATTACAGTTGTAAGTGGCGTTTCAAACTGAATAGCTCTAAGTCTGCTGTCATGCATGTGTCACCAGGTAGGCAGCCCAGCCAGTTGGCTGCTTCTGGCATTGTTTGGAATGGTGTTCCCGTGCCTGTTGTGCCAGAGTACTGCTACCTTGGCTTGTGGTTCAACAATGTTTGCAATTGGAACACGCACTTTGAGAAGATGTTGGCAAAACACCGTGGCATAAATATGTGCAGAGTTTGTTGTGCAAGTATGGTGTGGATGTTGCAGCAGCGGCTGATCGTGCTAGTGCATGCAAGAGTCACATCAGCTGTCAGGTCAAGAAGTTGCATGCCGGTAGAATTGCTTGTGAATCACTGCAATACTCACTTTGAGCCGTTACGTCATGCATGTTCACCCTACGCATGCTGATGCCATGCGCTTCAAACGGCCCAGGCCATTTTTGTGTGCTGGTGCGCCAACACGTGGCGTTGAGTTGCTGATGCGTGTTCGCATGGGATGTCTTT
>CADDIJ020000822.1:0-174608 GCA_902809745.2 Tetradesmus lagerheimii
TACCATTACTTTTGTCTCAACCTTTAGCTGATGTGAGCAGGCCTGCAGCAGTAGCAGTGAGCTGGCTGAGCATGCAGCAGCAGCAGCAGCAAGCTAGCACCTGCCAACCGGACAGCAGCGCTGCAGCAGCAGCAACGGTTGTGTCTGAGGCAGGTGTGCACCCTGCTAACACAGCAGCAGCAGCAGCAGCAGCAGCAGCAGCAGACCGCGCTGCCGCATTCACCCTGCTACTGTCTGCACTTAAGGCACTAGCAGCAGCAATGCCGCCGTTGCAAGATGAAAGCAGGCAGAGCAACGGCAGCAGTGTTGACGCAGCCCTGCCTGATCCAGTCCCCCAATCAATGCAGCAGGTCTTCAGCAGAGGTGTGGAGCTTGCATGCATTACGCTACATGGCATCTGCCGAGTGGGGACTACAGCTGGAAGTTTCGGCAGCAGCAGCAGCAGCAGCAGCGGTGCCAGCAGCAATATCAGCAGTGGCATAGGCGCAGCAGCTGGCGAGCTGCAAGTGCTGCTGGTGCTGCTGGTTGCGCACAGCCTGCAGCTGGTTGGCCGATACATTGAATCAGCTATTGCAGCAGCTCAGCAGGCAGGCACAGGCTGGAAAGTTGAAAAGCTGCTGATGGAGTGTGTTATAACTGTTACATCTGGGGTGCGGGTGTCCACACTAGAGTGCATTGCTGTTGGGCTGCAGTGGCTGCATGATGCACTGCAACAGATGAGCACACCCGCCTCACAAGCAGCACCAGCAGCTGCAGCAGAATCCAAAGCTGAAGCAGCGGCAGCAGAATCTAAAGCAGCAGCAGCAGCAGCGGCAGCGGAGTCCAACCCAGCAGCAGCAGCAGCAGTGACAGCAGAGTCCAAAGCAGCAGGGAGCGTGACAGGCTCAGATGGTTCAGCAGCAGCAGCAACACAAGCTGCGACAGTTGCATCAGGGTTGGTGCTGCAGCTGCCCCCTCAGCTGCTGCAGTGGCTGCAGCAGCAGTGCAGATACTTATCAGAGAGCCAGGGGAGCGTCTGCTGGAAGGATTACCGCAAATTCCTGTGAAGCCGAGGTTTGCAACAGCAGCAGCAGCAGCAGCAGCAGCAGCGGCAGCAGCAGCAGCAGCAGCGGCAGCAGCAGCAGCAGCGGCAGCAGCAGCGCGACACACAGCAGCCAGATGTACAGCAGCAGCACGACAAGTCAAAGAGCAAAAAATCGTCCAACAAGGCTACGCACCCCAAAAGAGGCCTGCAGCTAGCCAAGCGCTCGCAGCAGCTAGGTGCTGCAGTGATCACCCAATTGCCGCAGCCGCACTGCTGCAACAACCCCGGCTGCAGGAACCTGGTTGGTCTGAGTGAGCAGGAGCTGGTGTTGGGCAAGAGCAGCAGGTGCAGCGGCTGCAAGGTGGCGCGCTACTGCAGCAGGGAGTGCCAGGCGGAGCACTGGGGGGCGCCTGCAGGACACAAGGCAGTGTGCAAGCGGCTACGGGCAGCAGCTAGGTTAGGTTGAGCCCTGCAGCACATGCATTTTCAGTGGCACGTTTCGAGAAATCTACTTTGAAAGAGAGAATCGAACGTCACTGTGAGGCTAGTGTATCCAACGCCATGGCTTTTGGCTACAGTCATCAGCTGATGTTGCGTGTTGTGCGCCATTGGACATGCTTGTCAGCTATCATAGCTGTGATGGTGAGAGTTGGCAACAGCTTTGCGGTTTGCTGCAGGCTCACTGCACACGAGTCAGATGGATGATCTTTGACAGAAGCATTTGGTGCACTTAGCTGCAGTCTCAGTGTCGCTGCTTGGTGCTGGGAGGGACTGCTGGCTGCCAGCCACAGTGTGGTACAGCCTGTACTGCCAGCAGCACATCGTGCAGCATGCACATAGCATACGGCCATGCCCGGCGCACATGATGACTGCATCACGTAAGTTGAAGGAATCCTTTGACACTGGCATTCTGCTGTTGCAGCTCACCGGCAAGTGCCGTGTGCCAGCGTGGCACCCCCCAGCCCTGTAACCAGGTGTCCTTCTGTCACTTTTGCCCGAATTCTTGCACACCAGGCCGCTCTGTCAGCGCCTGTGTATTGCATTACCGTCTTACATGCTTTGAAAGCGTTTTCTACTGTATCATCGCCAAGAATCGTGCATCTGAATGCTCGAGACGTGACTGTCGGAGATCACTCCATTAATCCATTAGGCATGCCTTCGGGCTCGAAACATCCCATCAATGCTGCATTGCAGCATGTGCTGCGCAAGGAGCTCACAGAAGCTCTTGCTGCGCTGCCTGAGGCCGAGGCTACAGGAACAGCTGTCGCGAGGCTAGCTGGTGAGCCTCCGCATCGCAGAAGCATTGTAAACACATAAAACATAATCCGTTCTACTATGTCTGATATCAGCATACGGCTGCATACTCGAGACTGACCTGCTGCCATCGCATGTGCTGCTCCTGTCGCTGCTTCTGTGGTCTGCTTCACGTATCGCGGCATTATACAGGCGCGGAGAAGTGGGAAGCCGTGCTCGACAAGCTTTGTGGTCAGTATGCGGCCAAGGGACAGGCCAACCTAGCGGCAATGCTGAGCCTGCTGCTGCAGGACCCCCTGCGTGCAGTAGAGTACTACAGGTGTGTTGACTGCTCATCACCTGTGCTGCTGGTTCATAAGCCAGCACCGATTGTGGCTGCTGCGTTCAATGTGCACCGTCTGTTTATGATTGATCTGTGTGTATGCTCGTTTATTATGTGCCATTGTACATCGCCGTGCTAGCTTCGCACCGGCATCGTTGCACCCTGCAGGATCTGCACTTGCACTTCTCCAGATTAACTTGCATCGACTTGTGTTAATGCTGTACTGGTTGCACTGCAACACGTTATAACACTGTTTGATTGCCTGCAGGTCTGCTGGGTGTGTGAGGGAGGCGCACCCTGCAGGACCGGCGTTTAGACGTCTCCACACATCAACTTGTGTTGATGCTGTACTGCAATTCAATACAAGAACTGTTCAACTTGTTTACTGCCTGCAGGTCTGCTGGGTGCGTGAGGGAGGCGCTGGCGCTGGCGTCTGCACAGCTGCTGCCAGAAGACCCCCTGCTGGCCACACTGCGCGCAGAGTATGCTGCGTCAACTGCTGCAGGTGACTTGTGGCTCTCTTTGGGTCTCTGTGTTTCACATGCAAATGATGGGTTTGGAAAATGATGACATAGACTAGCGCCACTGCTGGCCACGCTGCGCTCAGAGTATGCTGCGTCAACTGCTGCAGGTGACTTGTGACTCTCTTTGGTTCTCTGTGTTTCACATGCACGTGATGGTTTTGGCTTATGTTGACATAATGATAGCAACACTAATGGCCACACTGCGCGCAGATTATGCTGCGTCAACTGCTGCAGGTGTCCGCTGGCTCTCTGTGTATTTTCTCTTCATTTACACGCACGTGCTGGGTTTGCCTTATGTTGACGTATGATAGCCACACTGATGGCCACGCTGCACGCAGGGTATGCTGCATCAACTGCTGCAGGTGACTTCGTTGTGGTTTCCTGTGTTTCACATGCACGTGCTGCGTTTGGAAAATGATGACATATTGATAGCCACACTGCTGGCCACGCTGCGCGCAGAATATGCTGCATCGACCGCTGCAGGTTCAGTGTGGTTCTCTGTATTTCACAAGGTGTGCTGCGTTCGACTTGTGTTGACATATGACAGCGGCACTGCTGGCCACCCTGCGCGCAGAGTATGCTGCGTCAACCGCTGCAGGTGATGTGTGGTTCTCTGTGTTTCACATGCATGTGCTGGGTTTGACTCATGTCGACGTATGATAGCCACACTGATGGCCACGCTGCGCGCAGAGTATGCTGTGTCAATGTCTGCAGGTAACCTGTGGCTCTCTGTATTTAACATGCACGTGCTGCGCTTGACTCATGTTGGCATAGACTAGGCCCAGCTGTGCGCAATGTATGCCGCGTTGACTGCCGCAGGTGAACACCTCACATGTGTGCCGGCCCTTTTGTCAAGTAGCTGTTTGTATGGCAGACATACAGCTACATGACAAAACGGCCGGCACACAAGCTAAAAGCTTCATGGCAGGACCTGTTGGCCCTGCGTTCACTTTCCAACGGTTGGGGCGGGTGAACATATGCATCTGTCAAGCAGCAACGTTTGGGTGTGTATGTGGCTCTTAACTGGTGGCAACTCTATACGCCAACACGCTAGTGGCCAAGGTGGCTTCGCAGACCACGCTCCTGCAACTGCCAGGCCGGTCTGTGTCTGCTGGGCGTTGAAAGTGGTGGCATATGGTGTGGCAAGGGCATATGGTGTGATACTGTCCTTATCACATCAATGTTGTGCACATGAGTACAACATCGACGTGATAAGGACACCATCACACCATATGCCCCGCCACACCATATGCCACCACTTCAGCCACGACTTTTATCACAGTATGTTCACAATATCAACAGCTGCTGCAGCTGCGGGCTGTCTAAGGTATACTGCTGGCGGTGCTGCTTGTTCTCCTCAAGGCCAAAGGCCTCCTGTGGGTGTTACGGGTGTTTGAGGCGCAGGTTCATGAGTGCTCAATAGTTGTGTGGGGGTTTGGTATCCTGCTCTGTTATGTGGTGCGTAAAATGAGATTGCTGCTGCAACGCCCGCTGGGAGGGGGCAAATGTCATCTGCCCCCCTCAGAGCTGTCGTGTCATCCTGGGAACCCCAGCACCTACCGTTGAGGTGCTGCTTGTTCTCCTGCAGGGCCAAAGGCCTCCTGTGGGTGTCTCATGTGGGTGTTTCGTGTGTTTGAGGCGCAGGTTCATGAGTGCTCAATGCTCAACAATGCTGTGAGGGTTCGGTGACCTTTGTGTTATGTGGTAGTGCGTACATTAGGATTGCTGCTGCAGCGCCCGCTTGAGGGGGGGGGCGCCATGTGTCCCCGACAGAGCTGCCGTGCCATGCTTGGAACTCCACCACCTACTGTTGAGGTGTGAACAGCCATAGCTGGCCTTGCCTAAGCCATGGCATGCAGCGCTGCAACACATCACATGTGCGGTTACATGCTGTGCAACGCCAGCAACGCTCACACATACCCGGGCCAAGTACACCAGCATACCGCCCAAGCAGCACACATGCCCGCAAGCAGGCCTGCTTGCTGACATTTGCTGTCTTATCCGCCTGCTGGTACCCCCCTGCTGTATACACCTCACCAACCACCCCACCAGGCCTTTCTAAAGCCTCTACAGCAACAGACGCACAGGATAACCACAGCTTGTCTGCTGACACTTGCTGTCTTATCTGTTTGCTGTGCACACTGTTGTTATCACCGCACACCCCACCAGGCCCCTTGAAGCTTCTACTGCTAACACTTGCTGTTGTGTTTGCCTGCTGTTTACACCTCATCACCCACCAGGTCCCTCTAAAGCCTCTACAGCAACAGACGCAGAAAGTGCAGATGAAGCACTCACAGCAGATCAAACAGCAGCAGCAGCAGATCTTCTCGCCTCTTCTGCCACATCCTCCTGCAAGCCGGCTGTCCTGCAAGCACCAACCGCTAACGCTGAGTCAGCAGAAGTAACAGCAGCAAACCTGCTGCTGCAGGACCAGCCTGCTGCTGCGGCATGGGCGCTTGCAGCAAGAGCGGTTGGGAGTGACAGCAGCAGCAGCAGTGCGGAGAGTGCAGGGACAGCATTGCATGCAGCTGCGCGTGTGGCGGCGCTTGCTGCACCTCACAAGGTGGGTTGGAGTGACATGCTGCCTTTGACCATGGGTTGATCATATTTGCGTTATGTGCTGTGCTGTTGACATAAGCTTGACTTGTGATGTCATTTTTATACTTCAATGTTTAGTTCTGGGACTTGACCTGCAAGCATGCCCGAAGTGTTGTCTTTGAATTTGCAGCAACTCCCTGACATATCTGATGTCTGCTGCCCTTCCCCTGCTGCTTCTGCTTCATGTTCCCCGCGCCCCCAAATGCCACCCATCTTCACCATTCACCTAACCACTGCCATCGAATCTCCAACATGTCCTCTCTCAAAAACCTTCAACCTCCTTGGTCAACCTTGGTCAACCCTGGTCAACCAACAGTCTGGTAAAGAGCAGCAGGAGCTCTGTCAGCTGGCTTCAAACTTGTCCCTGCAAGCAGCGCTGCTCACTCCCCTCGAGCAGCAGCAGCTTCTGGCAGACGTACTGCCTCTGCTAGACCCCCTCTCCACAGCAGCAGCAGCACGTACAAAGGCAGCAGGTGCAGAGGCCTCAGCAGCTGCAGCTGCTGTTGCTGCTGTTCAGCTAGTGCTGCGGCTAGCTATGCAGCTGCTGGCTGCACTCAGCGAGCTAGCAGGGCTAGATACAGCAGCAACAGATAAGGCAGCTAAGGAATCAGAGCATGCGGGTTTAGGTTTTGATGTCGCAGCAGTGCTAGACCACGAGCAGTTGCAGGCACTGCTGCTAAACCTCTGGCAGCAGCAGCAAGAGAGCAGCAGTGCAGAGAGTAAGGCTGCTGCGCAGGATGTGCTGCAGCAGCTGCTGCAGCTGCTGGGTCAACTGCCAGACAGCATGCAGCAGCTGTTTGCTGCACCAACCAAGCAGCAGCAGGGCTTGGTTGGTGGTGTTACAAGCGCATGTGGTCAGTGTGTGGTTGCTGCTATCTTGTGCTGGAGCAGCCACCTCAACAACAACAGCAGCACCAGCAGTGGTGAGGCTGAAGCTGCAGAAGCAACCAGCAGTAGCACACCAGCAGCTGCTGCTGCTTCTGCTGCTAGCCGAGCAGGCTGGCCTGCAGTTGTAAAGCAGCAGGTTGTGCCGCTGCTGCAAGCTGCATATCAGCAGCTCAAGCAGCAGCACGCAAGAGCAGCAGCAGCAGCAGGACCTTCTGCTACAGCTCAAGCGTCCAACCCTAACGCAGCAGCAGCAGCAGCAGGAGGGGTTAGCCGGATGGCTGGGGGTTCAGGTGACAAGCTGCGGTATACACTGCAGCAGCTGCTGCAGCTGCGGGGAAGGCAGCCGGGGCAGCAGCAGCAGCATGCTAGGAAGGAGCTAGCAAAGGGTGCGGCACCCCTGCAGGATGCTGCTGCTGCTGCAAGTGCAGCTGGTGGTGGCAGCCATGGAAAGCAGCTGAAGCAGCAGCAGGCAAATAGCAAGGGGGCAGCAGCAGCAGCAGCTGGTAGCCCCAAGCCTGGAAGCCCCAAGGACAAAGCCAAGAGCAAGAAGGATGAGGCAAACGGGCAGGTTGCTGCTGCTGCTGCTGGCTTGTCTGCAGCAGCAGCAGCTAAAGCGGCACCAGCAGGCCCACAGCAGCAGCAGCAGGGTGGTAAGAAGGGTCAGCAGCAGTACAGCAGGCAGCAGCTGATGTCGCTGAACCCTCCTGCAAGGGTCCTGCAACACCACGCAGACAACGAAGCAGCAGGCAAGGCACACAAGAAGAAAAACAACAAACAGGGTGCGGCTGCCACCCCTGCTGCCACCGCTGCTGCTGCTGCTGTCACATCTAGTGCCAGTGCTGCAGCTACAAGTCATGATGATGACCATGCAGCAGCAGCAGCAGAGGCGCATCAGGAGCACCACCACCGCTATTCGGAGCAGCTGCTGCTGAAACTTGAGCAACCCTTCTTCGGGCAGCAGCAGCAGATCCGCGCTCACCTAGAGTCTATCGGAGCCCCAGTCAGCGAAACTGTCGGCAGCGGCTTTGCGCACTTTACGCAGACGCTGCAGCTGCTGCACCATCACCCTTCACCCCAGCAGCAGCAGCAGCAGGGGACGCATGGGGTACTACTGTCCCCCACCACACTGCCTATGGCAATCAGGCAGGGTCCCTTTTCACCCCAGTTGGGCCCCATTGCTCCAATGTATAGTCCGCTATCTCCCAACTCGGGTGGGGGTGGGAGGTGGCCGCTGTCGCCGCAGCTGCATCCGCTGTCACCACCACCACCGCCGCCACACCATGCAGCAGCAGCAGCAATGTGGGGGGTGGTGCCGCCACCGCCGCCGCTGATGCTGCCGCCGCAGCACCATGGTTTTGGGGGCCATGTGACACACCAGCAGCAGCAGCAGGGTAGGCGTGGCAGTTTTGAGAAGCCAAGGGGCAGCCAGAAGCAGCAGCACAACAGCAGCAGCAACAGCAGCAGCCGCAGTGCAAGTGGTGATGTGCTGTCTCCCAAGGCAACAGCAGCAGCAGCAGCCGCCTCTGGGGATAAGCCCAAGGTCACTGCTGGCGGAGTGCTGTCTCCCAAGGCAGCAGCAGCGGGGCACAAGGCCAAGGTTGCTAGTGATGGAGTGCTTTCACCAAAGGCAGCAGCAGCGGGGGACAAGGTCGCTAAGGATGCTGCACGCAAGGTGCTATCCCCAAAGGCAGCGGCAGCAGCAGCTGGGGACAAGGCCAAGGTTGCTGCCAAAGGGGTACTGTCTCCAAAGGCAGCAGCAGCGGAGCACAAGACCTCCAAGGATGCCGCAGGTCAAGTGCTGTCCCCAAAGGCAGCAGCAGCAGCAGCAGCAGCGCTGGCTGGTGACAAGCCTGGCAAGGATGCTGCAGGTCAAGTGCTGTCCCCAAAAGCAGCAGCAGCAGCGCCGGCGTGCGACAAGCATGACAAAGATGTTGCAGGTCAAGTGCTGTCCCCAAAAGCAGCAGCAGCAGCAGCAGCAAAGGGCAAGCCCAAGGCCTCTGCTGACAAGGTGCCATCTCCTAAGGCAGCAGCAGCACAGGCTGTAGCAGCAGCAGCACAGGCTGTAGCAGCAGCAGCACAGGCTGTAGCAGCAGCAGCAGCAGCGGGGACGGCTACCGCAAAGGGAGCAGCCAAGGAGCCTATCAAAGCCACAGCAGAGAAGCAGCCTGCTCACGCAGCAGCGGGCACTGCTGCAGCTGTGCAGCAGCAAGCCAGCAAGGACTCGCCCGCTGCTGCTGCTGCCACTGCTGCTGCTGCTGCTGGGTTACCTCCCACGGCACATGCAGCCAATGGTATGGTCAGCAAGGATGAGAAGCACAGCAAGCCAAACAACGCCCAACAGCAGCAGCAGCAGCATGTGGCAGCTGCACACCACGAGGAGCAGCAGCAGCAGCACCAGGTGGTGCATGCTCACAAGTCACATGAGAAGCACCACCCCCACCTCCACCAAGAGTGGCAGCCCAAGAAGCAGCAGCATGCAGCTGCTGCTGGCGCTGGCGCTGGCGATCACGCTGCAGCTGCAGCAACAGCAGGAGGCATTGCTGCTGCAGCTGGCGCACCTGAGCGCAGCAGTGCGACCAGCGCAAAGCAGCAGCAGCAGCACAAGAAGGAGGCAGCACGCAAGGCACATGTTGAGGGCCACCCCAAGCAGCAGCAGCAGCAGGCTCCAGCCGCCACGGCTGCTGCTGGAAGCCCCAAGGGACAGAATCAGAACGGTTCGCGCTCTCCTGATGCTGCCAAGGCTGCTGCTGCTGCCGCTGCTGCTGATGCAGCCATCAGCGGTACCAAAGCACCAACCCCAGCAGCAGCACGTGACATACCAGCAGCAGCAGCAGATGACGCACCAGCAGCAGCAGCAGATGAGCACCACGCGGTGCACTACTCAGAGAAGCAGCTGCTGCAGCTCAACCAGCCCTTCTTTGCTCAGCAGCACGACGTACGCGTCAGCATTGAGGGTGCAGGTGTGACCAAGGCACTGAGTGATGCAGAAGGTAGCGAGTTTAGCCACGTGTGCAGCGTTGCACGTGAGCTGCTGCACCCACATGAGACGCATCATGCACAGGGTGACAAGCAGCAGCAGCAGCAGCAGCAGGTGATGCCACTGACGTGTACAGTGCCACCGCCAATGCCGCACCACCCCCTACACCATTCGCCAACACAGCAGCAGCAGCAGCAGGTGGAGCCGCTGACTTGCACGGCACCACCACCAATGCCGCACCACCCACCACACCACTCGCCAAAGCAGCAGCAGCAGCAGCAGTAGTAGGTGGAGCCGCTGACTTGCACAGCGCCACCGCCAATGCCGCACCACCCACCACACCACTCGCCAAAACAGCCGCAGCAGCAGTAGCAGCAGTAGGTGGAGCCGCTGACTTGCACAGCGCCACCGCCAATCCCGCACCACCCACCACACCACTCTCCCACAAAGCAGTAGCAGCAGCAGGGTGCCCAGCCAGGGACGGGGACGACTGAGTAGCGCCGCAGTCTGGCAGGGAGGGTGGTTGCAAAGCTATGTTCCAAGGCGGTGCAGGTGGCTCATGATTAGGTGGTGGAGGTTGCAGGTATGTTTGCATGCTTTGAGCAGCGCGCGCGGTGCTAGAATACGTTGCATGCAGGATGTCAATTGCAGGCAGGTGGTGGTTGTGAGCTGTTGTTGGTGGCAGTGGTGTTATAGCAGCACGTGGCTTTGCTGTGCCCTGGTTGTTGAGGCAAGCGTTGTTGAAGACATACAGCTGCTGGTCAAAGGTGGGACATGATGAGTCAATTGCTAGCAAGCGGTTATGACAGGGACACTGGTGTTACTGTTATGCAGCTGTGTCAATGGGCACAATTTGTAGCGCTTGAAGGTGTGCTGCATCGTGTGAGCAGGTGGCTGCAGCGTCACGAATTGAATTGCAGCATGAAGCTTCAGAGCCTGCAGAAGTGTAAGACATGCTTGTGTTTGTGCACTTTCTCAATGTGTGCTGTTTGCATGCTCGACGGCAGGCTTGAACGGCACACGCAAAGCAAGTCAGTGTTTACTTGGATGAAAGTGGTAGGTAACACATCTGTGCTGCAGATGGCTGGCCGGTGTACTTTGTGCAATTTGTGCAACTTGTGTCCTGTGTGTGCGTGTCTGTGGTGAATGCTCAGCACATGATTAGGCAGTGGCTGAGCTGTCGTTGTGGCGTGGTGGTTGTTGAGTTGTTGTTTTGCCAGCTTGCCTGTTGAAGTGTAGTTGGGTTGTGCTGTTGGGCTGGGTGGTGGGCGTTCAGGTTTCTTGACGCCTGCTGCATGTCAGTGCAACAGCAGTGCTTGGTATTCCTGTTTGATGTCTGCTTGAGGCACAGCAGCAGTATCAGCACTTGTTGGCAGCGTAAATCTTGTGGGGGCTGCAGCAGGTGTCACCAATTCTGAGCCATGCTCAACCCTTTCTGTTACTTTGTCTCAACACATCCTTCTTATGCCCTCAGCATCGATTTGACCTAAGTGTTCTGATGGTTGAACAGCTGCATTCTTGATCTGGTTGTCAAAACAATTTTGTGCTGACTGGTGGAGAGACGGTGTGGTGGCGGGTGTGGTTGCTGTTTCTGTGCAAACACAGCTGGGGATGTACCTAGGAGTGCGCAAACAGGGTGAAGCACTGAGGCGAGATGCGTGGTGTGCACAAAACAGAAAACAAAACATGAATCTAGGCACATCCAGCATGTCACCTCATCCTGATTCTGAGTTGTGATGTTATGCAGCAGCAACCCTGGGTGTTGTGCGTTGTTGTGCAGCAGTATGAAAGTTGGTGAAAGCCGCGGTTGTGTGGTCTATCATAGAGCATCGAGTGCGTCATGTGTGTCAGTCAGTGTGCTTTCTGTGGTCTGCACCTGTTCATCTGCAGCAGAACATTGTGTGCTTCATGTGAACATGCAGTTGCAGGTGTTCAACACCGGCTACACAGATGTGCAAGCAAGCATACGATGCAGCAGGTACAGTTGACGAATCGTAGTTGCGGCCGCATCCAATGCAGCCTTCGACTATTATTTGTCAATTGTACACGCTGCATCGTGTGCTTGCTTGCACGTTGGTGTAGCCGAGTGTACACAAGGCCTGAAACGGCTATGTTGTTTCTGCTGCTGAACGAGACTTTCAGTGTCTGTTGAGCAGCAGCAATTGCAGATCCTGCAAACAAACGCCGGCTGCACGTGAGGCTGTCTTCTGCCAGAAGGCCGCCTTCACATAGTTGTCTTCTGACATGCCTTGTGCACAAGTAATTGCTGCGGATTTGGTACAATTCTGTATGTTGCACAGGGTAACAAACAGTGCTATGGATAAATGCGACGCAGCAACAAACACACGTCGTCAAGGGCCATAGCCAGTTTGACTGGCTCCTGCAAGAGCTCAGTGAGCTCTGTGCAACCACCGTGGTAGAATGATTTCAATTGAAACTTGCAAGTTACCAAAGCCATACGTGCTCAAGCAGCTGTTCCCCAAAAAATGTACAACAACAGCCGCAGTGTACAGCAGAAATTGTATTGTACAACGCCTTTGCCGGGTCTGTGTCGAGCTGTCAGTGCTACGCATAATAACAACACAAATACAATCTTCCCTCTCAGACTGTCAAAGCTGAAGGGTTTCAGTAATCATCACTTGTGTGTGACACATTGGTAAAACATTGACGCGGCCTGGTTCTCAGCAGAAAACGGTGCCAGCCTTCAGCGCGCTGCTGGGATCTTGGCATCTCCCGTGGAGCGCCTGTTGCTTGCTGCGGGCCCACCAGTCTTCACACCACGCACGTCGGCACTGGACCTGCAGTGCAGCAGCACAACATTGCATCAGTAAGACAGAGCAGGTGTCACGGTACAGGCAGGTCCTGTGCAGCTGCAGTATGACACGGCATCGCCTGCACGAACATTGCTGCTGCAGCGAGGTTATTGCTTGCAGGAGCTTGCTGCTGCAGCGATGCCAGGCATGTGCAGCCTGCATCATCATCATCATGTTACCCATTAAGCCATAGCATCAACGCCATCGGCCCCGCGCCCTGTGCAGCCTGCATGTTGTAATGGTGGCTCGTAGACTGTCCGACGGCAGGCTGCTGTGTGCAGAGCTGCTGCAGAACAGTGTCCTCACCTGTCGCACAGGCCTGCCAGGTTCTTGGGGTCCATGTCCACATTGGTGGGGCCACCACGCGCGTACACGCCTGTGTACTGCGACTGCAAGGCGCAACAGCAGAACATTCAATGTTCGTGACCGTTTTAGCATGCAGCCAACAGCCAGCTATCCGCTTGCAGAGTACTCAATTGGCGATCTGCCTCCAACACAGTACATGCACCGACTGGTGTGCATCTAGAAAGTGAAACAAGCATGCCTTTTGGCAAGTTCACAATGTGCAGGTTCTGCGCAGTCAAACCGTGACGTCAGTGGCCGCCCCTCGCCTTGTCGTCGTGGAAGCGGCATGCCTCTGCCTTGGTGCCGTTGTCCTGCGGGCCGCCAGACTTGATGACAGTCGCCACCACCTCGTCGACAGCACAGCCCTGCAGATGACATAAGCAACAGAGAGCAGGCAGCAATTCACGAGGCAGTGGACTGCAGCAGCTGTTCCTGCAAGCAAAACCACTGCCACTTGCAGAGGATGCAGCTGCCAGGAGGGTCCTGCAAGGCCTGTCAGAGCACAAACCGCCAGCCCTGGGCTATGGTAACACTGCTGTCGTACCTTCTTGACTGCAATGTGTTCCAGTGCCTTGACGAACTCTGGCCATGTGATCTTGCGTGCGCCCTTGACCTTCACCTGCAACAGCAGCAATGTGCAGCACACGCGATTGAGCAGCAACATCGTTACTCCAGCACGAGTACCAGCACACAGCCGCTGCACAATATTTGGCAATGTAAGTGTTGATAGTAAGTATGCAATTACACTTTGCTGGCAAGCCGCTGCTCCTTGCCCCTTGAGGCCATGAGTCGCTGCTTCCACAGCACTCAAGTGCTGCACTACAGGACCTACCCTTCTGCTTGATTGTAAAGCAGCTGCTGCTCACCTTGGCAAAGATGAGGTCGATGTCAGTGGTGGTGAGGGCCTTGCTGAGGAGCTTGGTGTCCTTGGCGAGCTTGATGAAGTTCTTGCCGTCCAGCTCAACACATTTCTGCTTGCAGGACAGCAAGGTGCAGCAGAAAGCACGATGCTGAGCATCTCTGCAGCAGCCAGCAGCAAGCCATCTGGTCTTGATGCCTTTTTTGGAGTCATTATGTGCAAGTTGGTACTCTTAGCTGCCATCCTTCGAGGTCTGAGAGTGTGAAACTGTGCAACCACTGGACGCACCTGGGAGCTGCCAAAAGAAGCAAAGGCATAGTAGACAGCCTTCAGCTCCGCTGCAGACAGCAACACGAGGCAAGGAGAGAAACCTGAGATATAGTGGAAAGGATAGGGGCATTCATGCGAGCTGTCAGGCAGATTTGCTGCTGTCAATACAGCTCAGCTGTTGCTCGACCCTCATGCGTGCTGCCGGGCACTTTACTGACGTTTCTGTCATGAAAGAGCTGCCCGCGTATAACATAGAGAAGTATCATTCGTGGATGCAGTGTTCTGCCTCACCCTCCGTCTGTGCGTCCATGTGCGCCATTAGGGCAGTCGGCCTGCAAACAGAGGACCCACACGTTGACTACAACGTCCTGACGCAAATCTGCGCGTTCGTATCAGGCATTAATGTTCAACAGCTCCACGCACCTGCTGGGCTCGTTGTTGCTGGAAGTGTAAATTAGGTACTGTGTATGCTCTCGTGTTCGTGGGTCAGCGAGTGGAACATCTGGTGTCGCTACTTGCACATGAGCTTTTATCGCTTTCAAACATGGGGTGTTACATCTTGGTGGTTCTGGAACCTGACTGTCGCTGTTAGGGCTGTAGCAAGATCTAGGTCTCCAAAGCAGTCTTGAGCAGTACAAGAGGTGCAACAACCACTAACAACGGTCCCATGGCATGATATGCACACACCTCACCAACAGTTTCGGTTCTCTTAGGCAAACGCAATGGGCTTTGAACGTCTCCAGTACACCCCAGCATCACCTTGTCAGCCAGGCTGGTGGCAAGCTTGCAACACCCGTGCTGCTGCAGGTGAACATCACGAGCGTATTGATGACGCCTGTGTGATGACGCTGCTCTCTGCTACACACTTCCCCACATCACAGCTCCCTGTCACAATTCAACTCGCGTACACTTGCAGTGGTCATGCTGCCAAACGCCACATTCAAGTTGTGATGCTGCTAATGTCCTCGCGACTCTCCGCAGGACTCCGTCGATTGCTGGCTATATACACACCGGCCCTGCTAGGAATGCAGTCCACCGTATGGGGTGATTCCCACATGCTGCCTAGTAAGGGGTGTAAGGGTCTGGGTGGTCTAACTTACACCAAAAATAGAGAGAATAATCAGTCTGCTTTCCGCCTCCCCAGTGGGTGAGGTGCGGTTGCTGATGCCGAAAGGTATGGCTTACAAGGATTGATTATTATTATTATTCAAGTTGTGTTCCAGCACTATGTACCACAATGCCTTGCACCCTTTTGTCCAACAGAAACTGGACCGCCGCCATGCCGCACAGGGTTAGGCAGCAATCTGGCAGACAGGGCTTTCTGTCTCATGCTGCATACACAACCGCAATGAGTATTGCTGACAATGAAAGCCTGCCGTTGCCATCGTGCAAGTCATCCTGACAGTGCTGCGACAGCACAGATGCCAGCTGTGTAGCTTGCCAGGTGCCGAGCAATGGGAATGTAGGTGCTTTGCAAAGACACAGCTGTAAGCAATACAACGGGAAAACAGAGTATACATTCAAAGGCTCCACAATCCACATCATCGGTGCATCGTTCAGGCACCGGCTATTGCCAAAAGGCAGTGCTGCTGCTGGTGCCGGGGACAACAGCAACAGCAACACTGCAGCAGCTATCTTGAAGAGCCATGCAACCGTCGCCCAGCCTCAAGCAATGCAAACTGAAACAGGATCACAGCACCATGCATACAACCAGGCACCAGCAGCACCTACAGAGGTGCACCATCGCCGCAGAAAAGCTTGCCTATTCATCGTATATTGAGCCAGTCTCTATCCAGCGGCCTACAGCTTTCAGCACACGTTTCAGTGCTGCAGCTTTACGGCTGTACCCTGGCCCGTGCCGCCAGGCATCCATGCCAGCAGCAGCTGGTGCGCTGCTGATCAGCGCATCAGCAGCACGCAGGCACGCGTACGCTACCAGCTGCCGCAGCAGCTGCAGCCAGCAGCCGCGTAGTGTACCGTCGTACTGCAGCACACACGGCGCGCTCTTGAGCGCAGCACATGTCGCCACGGCATCCTGGAATGCTGCTGTTACAAACCCACTAGTATGCTTGCACATCTCTTCCACGCTGTCTGGGTTTCTGTGGTGTGTCTGCTGGATGTACTTGGTCTTGCAGAGCAGCATGGGGTCCTCCAGTAGCCCAAAGAAACCAATTTCTTGATAGCGGTGCAGCTTGAGTTTTGCACCCACGTGTACCAAGTGGCAGCTCACTGCACAGATTTCAGCTGCGCACATGTCCTTGGCAGCGTGTGTATCCCCGTCCAACATTTGAGTCACCATACTTGGCTGGAATTTGTACCAGAACTGCGGGGTTCGATTGATGTCAATGCGTTGCGGCTGCTTGACGGCTGTGCTGATGGGGTGTGTGGCGTCAGAGCAAAAGAACAGCTGATGGCCCTTGCGTGTGGTATTGTTCATGAACCCTTTATGGTACTCAGATACTGTTTGGAAGTTTGAACGTAAGTAAGTGTAGTCCCACAGCAGCTGCTGTGTCTCATCCAGCTCACTCATCATCATCATGTTACCCATTAAGCCATAGCATCAACGCCATCGGCCCCGCGCCCCTCAGGAGCGGAAGAAAGAGGGAGCACCGCTCCATTGTGTTTGCAATTATTACGCACATCCCAAGCTTGGACTGTGTCTCATCCAGCTCACTGAATTGTCCAGCAGGCATGGGGTCAGAAAGATACTGGAGCCTGTTTCACTCCTGCAAGGACAACGAGCACGACAGTCCTTCATAACTCGAGAAGAGTATTCGAATAGAATGGGTGACAGGATGCTGTCACTGTAGCTGCTGCTGCGTATCTTGACCCACCAGCCATGCCTGGCGATATACAGACATGAGACCATTGTTTGTGCAGATCATGTATTAATGGCTGTTCTGCATAGTATCTATTAGAGATGTGCGCCGAGGTCCGTTCCGTTGCAGCTGCCGGCCTGCAGGCCGGCTGGCGAAGCTGCTCGCTCGGACCGGTCTCGCGAACAAAAGACAGGCAAGCTCACCCCAGACAACCTTGACAAAGAGATATTTGATTTCTTTTTATGCTCTGAAAAGGGTGCGGACCTATCGACGAGGGGCGCGTGGTCTTTTGCAAGCAGGGGTCTTCAGGCACCTTGTGAACCCACGGGCTTTCCCCGTGCAGAAAACTTCTCCCTGCGGGGCGGACCCCGTGGATACACTAAAGTGCCCTTCCTGCTGGGCGTTCGAACCGGAATTCCACGGGGTTTCCCCGTGCAGGTCAAGCAAACTTACGGGGTCGACTCCGTGACCCCGCGGGCTTGAAGACCCCTGTTTGCAAGCACTTGCACACTTGAATGCTAAGGGTCACCGGTGAAGAAGCGCCTGGCAGGTGAAATACTCGAAAGACTCTCTGTAAACTGTTGTGAATGTGTCGTGCTTCATAGGGAGGGTGCAAGTGTGCTGCAGCCTCCCGCGCATTTGTGACTTCAAGCCGCATCCCGCCATGCACCGGCGAGATCTGTATCTGCCAGCCAGCACCCACAGGTCCAAGTGAAACCGATGTGAAGCATTAAGCAGAAATCACAGAGACCTTTGGACGCTGTTAAGTTGGGCACATCTAAAACTGCAGACAGCGGCCATGCATGTGCACACTGCTGCGTGCAGAGCACAACACGTACTTACACAGTGCCCAAGAGCCAGTAAAAATAAAAAATACGCAAAATAAGCATTGTCAATGAGATACAAGCCTGGCTAGCCGCACGGTGAACACTTGTGGCACGTGCAATGCTCCTTTTTGCCATGACAGTGAACTTCGGTACTTGAAGCAGCGGAAGCCATGTGCTGGTAGATTGTTGAGCTGCCGCAAGCTCTGTTACCCAACCATATGGCTGCAGAGTGCTGAAAGTGCCGACAGTGCTAGTGGCTGCAACAACAGCAGCGTCACAGCTTGCTCGGGCCTGCACCTGGTCGTGGCTTGTAGCCTTCAAACATCTTGCGCAGCGTCAGCTTCGACACCTTGCCGGTGGCAGTGTGGGGGATCTCTGCCAGCACCACAACATCATCCGGCCTGGCAAACTTGGCCACCTGTCGGAGCAGCAGCAGCACCACCACACATGTAGAGTTAGCTGTTGCACTGCGTCCAGTCAGTGGCTGTGTGGGGTACCTCTGCCAGCACCACCAGATCATCCGGCCGCGCAAACTTGGCCACCTGTCGCAGCAGCAGCAGCAGCAGGCCAGTGGGCAGCACCATACAAGGAGACTTAGCTGCTGCACGTCCAGCTGCTGCATCTTCAGTGGCTTTGTGGGTTGCCTCTGAAAGCATCACATGAACAGAGCGTGCCACAGGTGTATGCGGCGCAGCAGCAGCAGAACCGGCTGCAACAAACACAACGTCAAATGCTGCCCGTTCAAGCCCACCCTCCAGCAGGCGGCTTCATGTGAAGCATGTCAAAGTGCAGATATGCAGCATGTGCGGTGCAGACGGCACAGGGGCGATAGCGTCAATGCTGGGAACACAACGATAATGCCTTATTGCAGACAAGCTAGGCCTTACATAGCCAACTGCGATGTGCCTTGCATGTGTCCTGTCACATGTGGGTGGCTTATCATGCAAATGCAGCATGTTGATGTCGGCGCCTACCCAACCTGATGCCAGCATGCACCTCATCACAGCTGCAGTACATCCAGCTTGTCACAACTGCGTTATGGCCGTGATCACCTGTGGGTGGTTTGCCATGTACTCCAGCACATCCATCCTCAGTGCCTCCTGGTCACCTGGGGGCAGCAACAAACACAACGCACACGGCAGTGGAGGACGGCTGTGGCAGCACCACCAGCACATTGCTGCTGTCGACATCATGAGCAGGTGATACTAGCAGTCAAGCAGCTGTCAGTCGTGCTCAACGGATCAGCAGTTCTCACCTGCATGTGGCTGTGGCTCGGGCACGCGGCTGTGGCACTACAACATCGGCACACTGCTCTAGCACACAAAGAACACAGCAGTGAACCAGTGGAGCACATGACACATCAACTGCATTGGGGTTCACTGGCTGCGCTGCGCTCAGCTGTAATGCCTCGCATGCAGAGGGCAGTGACAAGTTGCGGTGCAGCCCCAACTGTCATGTTGTTGGTGCATGCACTGGACGCGTCTGCTGCATTGGCCACTTCCATCAGCAAGAATGTACAGCAGACTGCTCCACATGTGCCCAACTATCAACACTGGGTTCGACAGTAAGGAAGTTAATACTCGCCAGGCCTTCCCTGCATGCGGCTGTGGCACCACAACCAACACATTGCTGCTGTTCAACAGCATAACTAAGCGAGACTAGCAGTCAAGCACCTGTAAGTCGTAAGGCGTAACCCAACCTGCATGCAGTTGTGGCTGTGGCGCCACAATGAGCAGCACACCGCTCAAGCATAGTGCAGGACTATCAATGCCAGGCTGAACTATGCAGACAGATCACTGCCCAACAGCCTGTACCCACCTGCTTTCGGCTGCGGCACCACAATGAGCAGCGGCCGCTCCCCCCAGCGCTCATCAGGAATGGCTATCACCGCAGCCTCAAGCACCTGCGATGTTTCATTACAGTGCGGTCAGCTGGTGTCAGTGCTGCCCTGTTATCCTGGCAAGACGGTAAGCATCAGCCAGGAACATTTGTTCATCACTGCCGCCTCAAGCACCTGCAAGGACCCCAGAGTACGGCACAACAACAGACATGTTGCTCAACACTGCGATGATCATTGAGTGTCAATGCTGCCCTGTTATCCTGGTGTGAGCAGTGCAGCACAACAACACACGTGTTGGATGAGATAGCTAATGTGAGTGCTGGCCGATATGGTCTGTATCCATGTCGCGCATTTCAGGCACTCTCCTCAACGCTGACCTCCAAGCGATGCTGCTGCAAATGCGTTGCTGCCACGACAAGATGCAAACACGCAGTTGGGTCGTTTCTACGGACCTTTGGGTGTCCTGCTGCTGCGTTCTCCAGCGCGATGCTGCTGATCCACTCGCCACCAGACTTGATAACGTCCTTGCTCCTGACAGGAGGCAGCAGCAGCAGCAGCATTGGTGTTTTCACAGCAGCACTGACTTGTCAGCTGTTGACACAGCACTTGCAAACGCCACAGCTGCTGCGATTCCTGCCGGCGCACGCCGCACGCCAACTGCTGTGCGCAAACCGGGGGGATGTTGCTGGAATGCACTCTGTGTGGCTTGCGTGTGCTGTGTTCACAGCTGACATGCCAGCGCTGCTGCTTCTGGATTAGAGCTGTGTGGGTTGCCGCACAGATCTCATACAATAACAGCAGCGCTGTCAGGTCAGATTTGAACACGCTGTGGGACGTGCATGATGGCGGGATGTTGCTGGCATGCATTCTGGCTGATTTGCGTGTGCTGCCAACACACACGCACATCACGCAGAGTGCACCCCAGCAACATCGCACCATCGTGCATGTCCCGATTCATCAATATGCAGCTCACACAACTCTATCATAATTCACGCTCCATGATGGGCCGAATCCAAGTTCCTGGAGTCAAATGTAATAGGGCTCCTGTGACTATTTTTCAAACTTCATGATGGGTCGGACCCATGCGGGCACCTGTCAACATGCTTCCTTGTGCCGGTTTGCATGTGCTGTGTTCACAGCTGACATGTCGGCGCTGCTATTACTGGATGAGATCTGTGCGTTTCGCCATGCATGCATGTGTCAACCCATCGCGCAACTGCAAACAATCTCCGTGTTGAGCCGAACCCATGCACGCACCTGTCGGAGATCTTCATGGTGCCGTGCTGGTCGATGCTTGCCACGTCGCCACTTGAGAACCAGCGCTGCTCATCCACTGTGCGCTGCTCGTGGCGGTGGTACTGCTGCACCACGATCGGCCCTCGCACCTGCAGCCAGGTTGTACACCTATGTAACTGTACAGTCACTCATGTTCAGAGAACGAGGAAGTTACCATCAAGGTACCCAGATACAGCAGCACCCTGCCACTGCCACCTGAGCGAGCTCTGCCAAAATCATCAGCTTCTCTTGATGCTCCCAAGAGGGACTTCACAATGAGCCGTCAAAACATAACTATGTGCGAGCTGTGCTGCATGGTTGTTATGTACATTCTGACCTGATGCGGCTGCACTTGCTGTTCATACCTGTGAGTCTCGTACTGCCGTGCCGTCATCCGGCAGCACCTTGCTAGCAACTATGACTTGCACAGGCGCAGTTCTTAGGCAGCATCAAACCCTCAAGCTCAGACTACTTAATAACCACACCTGCAGGTCTCCCACTGATGTGCTGCTACTGAGCCGCACCGCCAAACGCGAAGCACTTATTCTTGAAGGTTCAATTGCTGTATGGCCGCACCTGCAGGTCTCCCACTGCCGTGCCGTCGTTGGGCAGCACCCTGCCAGCATCATCGACCAGCCGCATGTCACACAGCACGTGGGGGCGCCCCTGGCACGCCTGCAGCAGGGAGACAGCAGACAGATCATGAATGATTTATCTCATTGATTATAAGCTGGACGCTGTGTGAGTGATCAAGGATGGCCAATTACCAGCGCAGTGGGAGCAGCAACCAAACTCTGCCGGACCTACAGCTTGGGTTCATTGAGCAGCAGCAGCAGCAGCAGCAGCGTCCTGCCTCACCTTGCGGTCCAGCAGGTCATCGTTGCACATGCCCTCTGCCAGCTGCTGCCCAGTGGGCAGGCCGATGGAGCCAAATCTCGACCACACAGCACACAGCAGCTGCAAGCAAGGATGGCTAATAACCAGCACAATGGCAGCAACCAAACTCTGCCAGACTCCCAGCTCGCGGTCACTGAGCAGCAGCAGCAGCAGCAGCAGCGCCCTGCCTCACCTTGCGGTCCAGCAGGTCGTCGCTGCTCATGCCCTCCGCCAGCTGCTGCCCAGTTGGAAGGCCGATGGAGCCAAGTACTGACCACATATCACAAAGCAAAGCAAACAAGGATGGCCAATTACCAGCGCAGTGGGAGCAGCAACCAAACTCTGCCGGACCTACAGCTTGGGTTCATTGAGCAGCAGCAGCAGCAGCAGCAGCGTCCTGCCTCACCTTGCGGTCCAGCAGGTCATCGTTGCACATGCCCTCTGCCAGCTGCTGCCCAGTTGGCAGGCCGATGGAGCCAAGTACTGACCACACATCACAAAGCAAAGCAAGCAAGGGATAGCTAGTAACCAGCACAATGAAAGCAGCAACAATCTCTGCCAGACCTCCAGCTTGCCGTAACTGAGCAGCAGCAGCAGCAGCAGCAGCAGCAGCAGCAGCAGCAGCCACACTCTTGCCAGGCTGCCTCACCTTGCGGTCCAGCAAGTCATCGCTGCTCATGCCATCTGCCAGCTGCTGCCCAGTTGGCAGGCCGAAGGAGCCACACAGCACACAATACACAGCAAAGCAAACAAGGATAGCTAGCAACCAGCGCATTGAAAGCAGCAACCAAACTCTGTCAGACTGCCCGGCTTACAGTCGCTCAGCAGCAGCAGCAGCAGCGGTCTGCCCCACCTTGCGGTCCAGCAGGTCGTCGCTGCGCATGCCCTCTGCCAGCTGCTGCCCAGTTGGCAGGCCGATGGAGCTGTATATCAGCCACTATTGGCGATTGGCACAAATCACAAAAGCAAAGCAAAGGATGGCTAGTAACCAGCACAATGGCAGACGCAACCAAACACTGCCAGACTCCCAGCTTGCGGTCACTGAGCATCAGCAGCGGCAGCAGCAGCAGCAGCGCCTCGCCTCACCTTGCGGTCCAGCAGGTCATCACTGCTCACGCCCTCTGCCAGCTGCTGCCCAGTCGGCAGGCCGATTGAGCCAAGTATTGACCAGATATCACAAAGCAGAGCCAACAAAAATGGCTAATCACCAGTGCATTGGAAGCTGCAACCAGCAGCAGCAGCAGCAGCGGCAGCAGCAGCAGCAGCGTCCTGCCTCACCTTGCGGTCGAGCGGATCGTCGCTGCTCATGCCCTCTGCCAGCTGCTGCCCTGTTGGCAGGCCTATGGAACCAAGCACTGACCACACATCACAGAGCAGAAGCAAGCAAGGATGACTAGTAACCAAACTTAGCCAGACTCCGCAGCTTACGGTTGCCCAGCAGCAGCAGCAGCAGCAGCAGCAGCAGCCCCCCTGCCTCACCTTGCGATCCAGCAGGTCATCGTTGCTCATGCCCTCTGCCAGCTGCTGCCCAGTTGGCAGGCCGATGGAGCCGACCGGGGACAGCTCAGTCATGCCCCACATGTGGCGCACCTCAATGCCAGACCTGCGGAAGCAACAAACACAATGATATTCATTCAGAGAGTTGCTAACAGGGTTGAATAACTTGTGTTTGTCTTTCTAAAGCTGCCCTGTGGGCAGGCCGATGGAGCCGACCGGGGACAGCTCAGTCATGCCCCACATGTGGCGCACCTCAATGCCAGACCTGCAGCAGCAACAGACATGTTTTCTTCAAAAGGTTGGCAGCACGGTTGACTAGCTTGTGTTTGGCTTTCCAATGCTGCTTTTTGGGTGGCCGCTCAGTCACCGAGCGGGCATGGCACGCCCCACATGTGGCGCACCTCAATGCCAGACCTGCAAAGACAATGAAACTGATGCAGTTATTATATATAGATGCAGTTATCACATTGGCTAGCTGGGGCTGATGGAGCCAACTGGGGACAGCTCTGTCATGCCCCACATGTGGCGCACCTCAATGCCAGACCTGCACAGACAAACAGAGAGAGCGCTGCAGTTGGTGGGTAGCTGCGGACAAAATTGCCAACAGGGGGCTGCCATGTATTCCGTACATGTGGCGCACCTCAATGCCCGAACTGCAAAGACAATGAGGGCACTGCAAAAATAGCACTGGCTCGGGAGAAAGTGCTGGGGGGGGGCTGCTTATGCAGCCCATGTGGCGCATGCCATTGCCTGACCTGCACATGCACCACTTGATGCAGCAAGAGAGCTCAAGTGGCTACAGAGCAACAGCTGGGGACGGTTCCCGTCATGCCGCACATGTGGCGCACCTCACTGCCCGACCTACAAAGACAAGTAAAGCGCTGCAGCGATTGGCGAGCTAAGGCTAACGTTGCTAACCGGGAGCCGCTCTGTATGCCCCACATGTGGCGCACCTCAATGCCCAACCTGCAGCATGCGCCACTTCATGCAGCAGCAGACCACACATGGCACACAGCAGCGATGGAACCAGTTTAATGCGGTGATAGGATCGTGTTGGCCAGATGCCTGTTGATGAAACCTCCAGCATTGCTTTACAAATGAGCAGTAAGAAAGGTTAACCTGTATCTATGCCGCAGGTGACCAGAGTCAAGTACTGGCAGCACTTGGCTTTAGTCACCTGTGGCACAAGTTGTCACTGGTGACAAAGCTACAGCCATAGACAGCTTGAGATCTCACAACTCTGAAGGCGCACATGAGGTGTGCATCACGACACGCTTTCTTACTTGCCGTCTAGTATTTCAATCATGCTGCACAGTGCTGCTGCTCCCCCAATCACCAGCAACCGCACGCTGCATAGAGCTACAAGCCAAACTGCCAGGTGCTGCAACAGGCCAACTGCCCACCATATGGGTCGTGGCATTACATGGAACATTCAAAATAGCACGAACTGTTACAGCAACTCTCCGTCCCAGCATTTCAAATCATGCTGCGTGGTGCTGTTGCTCCTCCAATGACCGTTCTGTGGGTCATGGCATTGCATGAATCATGTAACGCAGCCCCACCCGCTTACCGTTCCAGCGTTTCGATCATGCTGCGTGGCGCTGCTGCTCCTCCAATCACCAGCCGCTTGAGGCTGCTCAGAGCAGTGTTGTGTGCTGCCAGGTGCTGCAGCAGGCCAACAACCACTGTTGGGACCATGGCTGTCACATCCACCTGCAGCAGCAGATTGCCACCACAGCACAGCAGCAGGAGGTTACTTTACAGGAAGCGTCGGATATCAAGCTGCTAGGTGCTGCAGCAGGCCAACCATCACCGTTGGCACCATGGCTGTCACATCCACCTGCAGCAGCGGATCGCCACAGCACGAGGTTGGACATCGAACTCGAACTGCCAGGTGCTGCAGCAGGCCAATTACTACAGCTTAAAACATGGCTGTAACATCCACCTGCAGCAGATTGCCACAGCACAGCAGCAGGAGGTCACTTGGCAGTGCACATAGTAAGGACAAGCTGCCAGGCGCTCAGCAGTCCAACAACCACCGTTGGCACCATGGCAGTCACATCCACCTGCAGCAGATTGCCACCGCACAGCAGCAGGAGGAGATCACTGTCCAGTGCCAAGGTCATCATGTTTCAGCCAGACACACATTGTTGCCAAGGTTGGATGTGTCAAGTAAATCCCTAGCGTGCTGTACAGCTCATCTGCCAGCTTCATGCTGGAGTCTGCTGCATGTGCTCAACGTGCTCAGTGTGGGCAAAAGCTACTGACAAGCATGGACAAGCTACTCGCTACATGCTGCAATTAAAACAATGTTCTGCTGTTGATCCCATCACGCTCAGACGTATCACCTTGTATGATTCGATCATGTGGTACATGGATGCGCCATCCAGCGCAGGCCCTGGCAGCACCAGCCTGCAGCCAACCATGGGCGCTGCAGCAGCAGCAGCAGCAGCGGCGGCGGCGGCAGCAGCAGCGGCAGCAGCGATGCAGCGACAGGTCAGCTAGGGATGTCAGTACAGCTGGCAACCAACCGAGGGCGCTCAGCAGAAACACACAGCAGAGGCAAATGCAGAATGAGCACACAGCCGTGGCACATGCAGAATGAACACACAGCCGTGGCACATGCAGAATACTGGCCCTGGCAGCACCAGCCTGCAGCCAACCATGGGCGCTGCAGCAGCAGCAGCATGTAGCAGCAGCAGCTGCAATGCAGCAGAGCATGCAGCAGCAGCGCAGCAGCGGAGGGTTGACTGGGGCTTCCGTACCGATGGCAACCAACCGAGCAAACAAGACCCCTCCAGCACCTGCCGGTACTGCTGCCGGTGCATGCCACTGTGCTTGCAGCTGAGCAAGCTGTCAAGGCGATGCGCACGGCCCCCGGGGACCGGTGCTGACCCTAGGGTCAGGATGGGATGGTAGGAGGTGTGGAGGCGCATGAGGCTTCCTCATCGTCACACACACACATCCTTTGGTGTGAACACACCACGCATAGCTCATTCAATGATTCAGGCGAGGCGTCAGAAGGCAGCGCTGCCAGTAAGTGGTCAGCAGCGGCTGGTTGCTGACCGCATGGCAGGGTGGCAGCTGTTAGGATGGGCAAGAGGTGGCAGCAGTGAGCAAGTGAAGGCTCTCTGAGCACCTGCTGCTGCAGTCAGACTCCAACCCACGTTGGGCCAGCTGCGTACCAGCACCTGTGTCGTCGCTGCACCTAGCTCATAATCCCTGAGCATGTCATGGATTATGAGCTAGGTGCAGCGCTAAAACAGGAGCTGGTACGGCAGCTGGCCAGACGTGGGTTGGACCAGACGTACAGTGCAGCAGCAGACGCAAGGTGTTGACCATGCTGGCAGATGGGATAAATGCAGACACATTTGAAGCAGCAGCTGCTGCTGAGGGCCCCTGCATTGGCAGTCTGTGTAAACGCCATCATCCCCCTTCAAGGCTGCAGCAGCATCAAACGGCTTATCACCACTGAGGGTTATGAACTGTTTGATGCTGCTGCAGCAAGCGAGATGCTGTCCACAAACAGACTGCCAATGCAGCACAAACAGCAGTGCGAGCAGCAGCAGCAGCAGCAGGAGCAACTGTCTTGGAAGAGACAGCAGCAGCATGAGCAGCAGCTGCAAGGCTCGCGCCGCCGGCAGTGCCAGCGGATGTGCTTAACACAGCCGCGCGGTCAATGGTGAGCCTCTGGCAGATGAAACATGCTCAGCAAACCACCCTGCGCAGGGCGGGGGGAGTTGCTGAGCAATCTTCTGCTCAGCATTGACCGCGCGGCTGGGGGCAAGCATCTGGCACAGGGTGTGACGCCAGCAGTGGCAGCAGCCGACTCTGCTGCCTCGTCATTCCTCCCAGCTTCCACCTCAGCAGTTGTCGTCGCAGTAGTCTGCTCGCTGCGGGCAGCAGTCACAACTGTCACCTCTACTCACCAGGGATGTTACCCAGCACGAGGCACCCTAGATGTTCTCACCTCACCTGTGCCACCTGTCACAGCGACACAACACAACTGAGGATCCTGCCCCTGGGCGGCACGTCATCACAACTGTGTGATGTGGGTGATGGCACTGCTGTGCTGTACAGCAATCCTGCCCCTAGCCGGCACGTCATCACAACAAACCCACCAAAATCCAAGCCTGCTCTGGCTGCGGCAGCCCGAGTCGGCTGAGAGTTTGGCGGGTTCGCTGTTATGACGTGGCGGCTAGGGGCAGGATTTCACAAAGCGTCGTGCCGTTGTCGGCACTGCTGTGTGCTGCACAGCAATGGGTGTGACGTCGGCACAGGTTGGTGTGTTCTGCCTGGGGTGGTCTCGCAGGCTGGAATTATTACACAACAGTGGGCAGCGGCAGGGCTAGCGCCAGGAGTGACAGCAGCGCTCAGCGCATGTGACAACATGCTTTGGTTCTTAATACAACTCTTTGATAATGAAACTATACCAAAACTATACTACTATAAATTACTTTCACGCACCTGCGAAGTTGACGCCCCAGCTGTTGGCGTGGAACATGGGGACAACCATGAGCATGCTGTTGGCGGCACCCAGGCACAGCGCGTCAGGCTGCGTCATAATGAAGCTGTGCAGGAAGTTGGAGCGGTGCGTGTAGCGCACACCCTGCATGCATCAGCAGGGATAGCAGCAATATAGTTTGACATGATGGTACAGTTGGGTAGCTGTGACGGACTGTGCATCAAGCTGTGCAGGAAGTTGGAGAGGTGCGTGTAGCGCACACCCTGCAGCCATTCGCAGCAGCAGCAGCAGCGGCAGCAGCAGGACAAACATCATTCGGTGGCTGCTGAAGGTTGCACAATTAAGCTGTGCAGGAAGTTGGAGCGGTGCGTGTAGAGCACACCCTGCATGCATCAGCAGGGACAGCAGAACAATAGTAATATGATTAAACGGTTGGGTAGCTGTGACGGAATGTGCATGAAGCTGTGCAGGAAGTTGGAGCGGTGCGTGTAGCGCACGCCCTGCAGGAAGACAGCAGCAGCAGCAGGCCAACATCATCCCGCTGCTGCGGAAATCTGCACAATGAAGCTGTGCAGGAAGTTGCAGCGGTGCGTGTAGCGCACACCCTGCATGCATCAGCAGCAAGAACTGTTGAACAACATAATGATACAGTTGGGCGGCAGTGAAAGATTGTGTGACTTTGCGTACTTGAGCGCTCCCTGTCGCTGCACTGGAGCAGCACGTGTACGACACAACTCGTGTGGCCCCATGGAGCTCTGACACGGCAACGCCGTGCAAATTGATCATCCACACAGCGTAAGATGCTTCTAACACAAGCACTGGCAACACCAGCAACTGCTGTCGAACTGCACAGCATTTGCAAGTCATACCTTTGGGTTGCCTGTTGTGCCGCTGGTGTAGCACAGCCCGCATGGTGTGTTCTCATCAAGCTCTGGCCATGCAAAGTCGTGCAGCTGCGCGGTGCAGTCGTCCAGCAGCTGCTCATAGCAGAGCATTTTGGGAGGCAGATCTGGTGACGGCTGAGGCATGTGCTGCCTGCAAATGCAACAATGAGCGTTGGATTCAGAGTCGATGTGATGAAATTATATGTTGAGGTTACGCGGTGCGCTGGGCTGCGTGCGCCCAAGTTTGGCAGCAATTGCTTGAGACATGCATGGGGTCATATATGACCCCAAGGACGGGTTATGGGTTAATGCAAGGCGTCCAGCAGCTGCTCGTAGCAGAGCATCTTGGGGGGCAGGTCAGGTGACGGCTGCGGCATGTGCTGCCTGCACGACAAACAAGCAGTACAGCAGTGACGAGCAAAGAAAATAATGTCAGGCACCCATTTGTCCAGCAGCTGCTTGTAGCAGAGCATCTTGGGTGGCAGGTCAGGTGACGGCTGGGGCATGTGCTGCCTGCAGGTGCAGCAACATAAGCGCTGCAGGTGGGTTTTAGGGTTCGTGGTTTGGGATTAAATAAATGCAAGGCATCCAGCAGCTACTCGTAGCAGAGCATCTTGGGCGGCAGATCAGGTGACAGCTGTGGCATGTGCTGCCTGCAGGTGCAGCAATACGTGTGATACATTGAATTGAGGGTTTTGGGGTTGAGTTGAATAGCAGAGCATCTTGGGTGGCGGGTCAGGTGACGGCTGGGGCATGTGCTGCCTGCAGATGCAGTAATGAGTTATCATTGGTGTGAACAGGTGGCAGGTTGAGAACTCAGGCGCTCCAGGGGAGTGCCGCGGCACGGCAATGCTGCACTATATGTGCCGACTGCAGAGGCAGCCAAGTTCAAGACAGCCACAACTGAGCAGATGACCACACAATGACGCCCACCTGTCTGTGAGCACCACGACTGCCTCCAGCAGTGGCAGCTGCCTCCAGATTCGCCCCAGGATGGGCAGGAAGGTGGTGTCAGCCAGGATGATGCGGTCCTGCAAGCATCGGCAGGCAGGCATAGGCAAAACACATGACTCACTGAGTTCATGTTGTGAGCTGAACGTGACGCATGTGCAAGGCCTCTGCGTGTCGTTGGGTGGGCAGGAAGGTGGTGTCAGCCAGCATGATGCGGTCCTGCAAGGCACGACAGCAAAGTGTAGGCAAGCACATGAGCTGGATGCATCACATGTGCAAGGCGCCAGCGTCTCACTGGGACTGCAATGTAGACGGGCTCATCAGGAGTAGATACACCACCTACTGATACCAGCTACATGCTTGCTAACCTGTTCAGTCACCTGGCCGTGACGCACCGTGTGAGCAGACACACTGTCACAGCTGCTGTTGCATCACATGCACCTGCCACCAAACAACCGGACCCAAAACCTTCCCCTCTTCTTCGCCACTAAGAAATTGCCCAATGACGACTGAAAGAAAGGTTGCCTATTTACCTGGCCGTGGTCAGCGATGTAGGAGATGTCGCTGTCATTGCTGCGGCTGTGACATGCACCTGAGGCCTAAGGGCTTGCTAGCTTGTTGATCTCTGCTGGCTCACCTGGCCGTGGTCTGCAATGTAGGTGATGTCACTGTTACTGCTGCTGTTGCATCACATGCAACTGCAACCACACACCCGGACCCAGAATCTTCCCCTCTTCTTTGTCACTCAATAAATGCCCAACGACGACCGACTGAAAGATAGTCTATTCACCTGGCCGTGGTCTGCGATGTAGGTGATGTCAGCGTCACTCAGGCGCGGGTTGTGAGTGTGGCCACGCACCCTCTTGCCCAGCCACCCACTCTTCCGTGTGCTTGCCACGGCTGGCTCACCTGGCCGTGGCCTGCAATGTAGGTGATGTCACCATCATCAGCAGTGTATGCACTACCCACCGATACCGATCAAAGACTTGCTAGCCTGTTGCTCTCTGCTGGCTCACCTGGCCATGGTCTGCGATGTAGGTGATGTCACTGTTACTGCTGTGTCACATACACCTGCCACCAAACACCTGAACCCAAAAAACTTCCCACTTATTGAACACTAAAGATATGCTCAACAAAAACCTACAAAAGGATTGACAAAAGGATCGATCAATCACCTGGCCGTGGTCAGCAATGTAGGTGATGTCAGCGTCACTCAGGCGCGGGTTGAGAGTGT
Source organism: Tetradesmus lagerheimii (assembly GCA_902809745.2). Taxonomy (NCBI): domain Eukaryota; kingdom Viridiplantae; phylum Chlorophyta; class Chlorophyceae; order Sphaeropleales; family Scenedesmaceae; genus Tetradesmus; species Tetradesmus lagerheimii. Next base: position 30,543 of record CADDIJ020000822.1, read on the forward strand.
GGCACACAGCACCGATGCCCATAATGCCGTACCTGCGGCAGAGGAGGCACAGCACAACATGACGGCATGCATTTCGGTAAAAGTAACGGCTTAGCAAATTGTTGCAGCACAGCACCGATGCCCATGATACCGTACCTGCATCAGAGGCACAGACGAACTGATTACGGCACAGCTATAGCATCACGTGGCAAAATAATGCAGCACAGCACCACCACTGGCGATGATGCCATACCTGCAGCAATGACATTTACAACGATGCACAGCAGTCGATCTCACGTTTCACAACATGCACAGCACACCTAGCGCTGCGTGTATGGCCAGGATGTCAAAGCCAAGTGCAATGCAGCTCAGCAGAAAGCACATGTGCCTGTACAGCTGGCTACAGGACAGCAACCCACACTGCCCTTTGCTGGCCTGATGCTGTGCCAGCACTGAGGCCCTGCACGCAAACCAGTTGCTGCCGTCGCTGCTGCTGCTGCTGCTGATGGTATTGTGTTGTCATCACTGACACACCATGACTCCAGGTGGCGTGTTGTGTTCCAAGCAAGCGTCCCAACCACATCGCCATGCCTGCAAGATGACATGGCGGTCAAGCGAGATCAGAAAGCTTGGTTACTCGCGTTGTTCTTGCTTTCACATGGACTGACTGTTGCATGGTCACCAACCAGCGGAACATGGCAGCAGAAGCAGCAGGAGCAGCACTAGCACTAGCACCGTGTTGCATGCCAACGCACCTGATGCGCAGGCCCTGCAGCGCGAGTGCACACAGTCTCGCTCTCCTATCGAGATCCGCGTAGCTGCTGATCACCACAGGGCCCTCCACTGTCCTGCAGACAATCTCCTGCGTTGGGTGCCAACGTGCTGCGTACTCCAGCACATGTGACACCACCAGGGGCCAGTCCTGCATACGTCCCTCCATGTACCCGGTGTGACTTCGATGCAATACGACAGAGGCAATGCGCGACTGAGCGAGCAAGGGCAGTGAGAAAAGGGGTCGAGGTAAGTAGCACTCGCACTAAGCACGAACAGGCCTTGAAACCACGCGAGATTACTCAAATGAGAGTCTTGAACGCTCTTGAAGCATATCACCTGGCACGGATGTTGAGGCAGAGCTCTCAACCATTGCCAGGGTTCTTGAGAGTGCCAACTGTCAATCCGACTCACAAGCTTGCCATCGGGCAAATCTCATAGCCTGCTGGGCTAAGAAGGGGCATATTATGATATTTTATCACCTATGGCACAACTGGTGCCAAGGGAAAGTCTGCTATAGTGCCCACAGCCACGCCCATCTGCAATGACCTGCGCAAGTATTCAAAAACAGCCTTTTTCGTCTGATTTACAAGCTGCAGTGCCACAAGCACGATGGGTTGCACACAGAGACACAGAGATAAATGCAACTCCTACGGGGCCACTTGCACCTGCTTGAAGTACATCATGCATGACGCGTTGATGCACGGCAATACAACCCCACAGTGTGCAGCAGGCTGCCACAGCAGTGCAACATAGCAGCAAGCAAAGAAAGAAGCATCTTCACCCTGGGAGTGTGGTTCAATGCAAACCAGGCGGTGTGAGGCCCATCTGTAAGTTGCAGATGACACTCTAGGACACTATTTGCAAGCGCATGGCAACACCTGATTGCTGCCGGCAGTGCTGCAGTGCCACAACACACCGCTACCCGCGGCCAACTGCACTGTCACGGGGACAGCAGCACATTGACAGTACAGGAGGGCATGTGCCATAATGACATGATTTCGTGCGATACTCACATTTTGGAAGTTACACCAGTAACTTCGCCCGTTTGGGGAGCCAATGACAGGCTCATTGGGCGGCCAAGCAACCAAGCAGACCAGAGACCACAAGAAGCAAAAAGAAAACCTCAAGCACTACCAGAGCTCATCTTGGTAGTCATCATACATCAGATCGCAAAGCGGCTCCTGATGTCGCAAGTCGATCAAATGAACTAGTCTAGCAACTGCAGCTTGATCAGAGTGATTCATCAAGCGCAACATACAGGCCGGGTCACTGGGACCCCCAGTGCCCCGATACAGTCTGCGAAAGCGCTCACGCAGATCATAATACCAGTAGCACTCAAACATAACATGCTTTTCATCCTCAACATGCCTGCCTGCACACCTGGGGCATAATCGGTCACCCCTCGCTACACCAGACCATCGCCCCTTAGACACTTCCAAATGGTGCACGCCTAGGCGAAATCGGGCCAGCGCTGACAAATGCTCATTATTGATCGGCATACACGTACGAACATAGGGTGCTGGTGCATCCACATCCCTGGACATCCACCGGCAGTAAGCAGCAGTAGTCCCACCCCCGGGGGACCCGCTGGCAGCCCTGGGGTCCACATCAGTAGGCCACACCCACCACTCTGCCTGCCAAGCACGCAAAACACCAGTGACGTCAATCTGCGGCAAGTCCTGCCACCGTTCTGCACCAGCTGCCTCACAGATCGCCTGCGCTGTGCCAGGAGCACACCTCCTAAGCATGTTTAAGACATCAAAACTCCATGATTGATCCCTACTGCCAGGCCGAAGCCCAACAGCATGTACCAAGTCAGCACGAAATGCATCACGCAGCAAGCTATATGGAGTGCGCACAAGGCGATTCCAGTAGCCACACACCATCTTGCACCAACGCCACGTCACAGGATTGCACCTCAATGATACAGAGGCAGAGGCAGCCTAACATCAGGCTGTGCCATGCCATGCAATGCAGAGCACTGCAGTGTAAACGCACACACTTTACTACTGCAGCCGCAAGAATATGAATGCAGGTGTGTGTGGTGATGAGGACAACACAGAGATGGCCTAAATGTGGCCCATTGCAGAAGCACACACACGCTCAGCCCAACACTTTGACAAAACTTGCACCAGCAGCTGCCACCACCTGCGCCGCCAGCTCATCTGCCATCTGTCATGCATTACACTTCAAAAAGTATCAGTAATCACTGGATCATGATCCAGTGACCGCCAATCAATAGATGCCAGCTCAGCGCTGCATGTGCTGCCCTGCTGGCTTGCCTGCTGAGGCCTGCACCACCCCGCCGGTTAGCACGCCACGCAGCTCGGCAGCAACCTGCAGCAGCAGCAGCAGCAACAACAACGGTCAAGTTCTGAGCCAGCATGCTCCACTACCTGAGCAGCAAGGTGAAACTTGATGCTGGCAGTCAGATCCCCGCAAAGCAGTACTGCGCAGCAATCAGGACCGAGTGTGCCGCTTCCCCTGACACCACAGCAGTCACTACCTTGTATGCAAAGCCGACCACCAACTAACGATGGCAAACATACAATCACCATCGACGCCTGCAGCCCACCTTGTTGGCTGGCGCAGGCTATGCAACATTCAAAACATGCTGCCTGAGTACACTACCAATAACGCTTGCGCATGAATGTGCAGACACTCATAGACACATCCTCCCTGACCACAGCACACGCCAATAATCCACTATTTCATTATGAACAATTCCCCACCTTGTTGACTGCCGAGGGGCTGTGTGTCATGAAGAGCGTGCTGCCCTTGCTGGCAGCGCCTACATGCTGCCTGTGTGTACACTGCCATTGATGGCTGCGCATGTGCGGACACTGCCACAAACAACAACTTCCTCGACCACAGCACACGTCACTAATGATGACAACTACAATGATAATACTTCCCAGTGCTGCGCACCTTGTTGACTTCCGAGGGGCTGTGCGTCATGAAGAGCGTGCTGCCCTTGCTGGCCGCGCCCACATGCTGCCTGTGTACACTGCGCATGCTCGGACACTGCCACAAACAACAACTTCCTTCAAAAACACAACACCCGCCACTACTCTGCGCCGCACACCTTCTTGAGTGCTCCTCAGCTACAGCACAACCCAATCATGATAACAAGCACAATGATGATACTATTTGTGCTGCGCACCTTGTTGACTGCTGAGGGGCTGTGTGTCATGAAGAGCGTGCTGCCCTTGCTGGCCGCACCCACGTCCTTGACCATGTCAAAGTACTGCGTCAGCAGCAGCAGCTCCATGATCTCCTTGTTGGACACACCCTCCAGGTCACCTGTACAAAAAGAGACACACCGTCCAAGGTTCAACAGGTATCAGTCTAAGCCCAGATCAGCATGTAGTTGCAGGCATAAGCTCTTGTTCAGAGCGTCAGCAGCAGCAGCTCCATGATCTCCTTGTTGGACACGCCCTCCAGGTCACCTGCACAAAGCGAGAGACGAAGTCCAAGGATATTCAGCAGCAAAACATGCCAGCAGCAGCAGCAGCAGCTCCATTATCTCCTTGTTGGACACACCCTCCAGGTCACCTGCGAGAAAAGACACAGTTCATGGTTCCAACAGGTGTAAGTTCATGTCATAATTGAGAGCACAATTCAGCAGCAGCAGCAGCAGCTCCATGATCTCCTTGTTGGACACGCCCTCCAGGTCACCTGCACCAAAAGAAAAGAAACAGGTTTCAGCAAGTATACACCCACAACCCTCAATCCCAGATCAGCATTTCAGCAGCAACAGCCATCTTCCGTACAGGCGCCGTGACGCGCACCTGCCCACCTGAGAAGTCTGCCACGCTGCCCCTCGGCCCATTCAGAATTGCGCTGCCGGCTGATGCCAAGGCCATCTGCAATGAGTCAACCACCCCCCTGAACAAAACATATAAAAAGCCATCTTGATATGTGTGCGAGCCACTACAAGCACATGACGCAGTCCTGCCCACCTGAAATGTCTGCCACGCTGTCTCTGAGTCCATTCAGATTCGCCTGGTGCTGCCGGCTGATGGCCAGGCCCTTAGCCCCCTGAACAAACAACATATGAAAAGCCCATCTTCCGTACATGCATGACGCAACCCTGCCTACCTGAGAAGTCTGCCACGCTGTCTCTGAGGCCGTTCAGAATGGCCTGGCGCTGCCTGCTGATGCCCAGGCCCTGCAGGTAGCGCGCCTCAGCCTCAGCCTCTGCTGCCTTGACGCGTGTCACCTTGTCACCTTCAGCACGCTCCGCAGCAGCTAGCCTGCGGTTACAAAGTCATATGAAGCAGCAGCAGCAGCAGTCTCAGCCTCAGCGGCCTTGACGCGTGTCATCTTGTCACCTTCAGCACGCTCCGCAGCAGCTAGCCTGCAGTTACAGGGTTGTGTGACGCAGCAGCAGCAGTGTCAGCAGCGGTGTCATCCTCAGCTGCCTTGACGCACGTCACCTTGTCTCCCTCAGCACGCTCCGCAGCAGCAAGCCTGCATGTGCGAGTTGGTGTGATGCAGAAGCAGAAGCAGCAGCAGCAGTGTCAGCCCCGGGACCTTGACGCGCATCACCCTCAGCATGCTCAGCCTGCGGTTACAAATTGGAAAGAAAAAGAAGAACAAGAAGAAGAACAAGGAGCGTCAGCTTCTTTCTGCATGCAGGTCACCTTACAACCCTCAGCACGCTCCGCAGCAGCCAGCCTGCAGTCACAAGGTGATATAAAGGAGGAGCAGCAGCAGCACTGTCAGCCTCGGCTGCCTTGACGCGCGTCACCTTGACTCCCTCAGCACGTTCTGGAGCAGCCAGCCTGCAGTTATAAAGTCGTTTGAAGCAGCAGCAGCAGCAGCAGCAGCAGCCTCAGCTGCCTTGATGCGCATCACCTTGTCCCCTTCAGCACGCTCCGCAGCAGCGAGCCTGCGGTGACAAGTTAGTGTGACGCAGCAGCAGCAGCAGCAGCAGTGTCAGCCTCAGCTGCCTTGACGCGCGTCATCTTGTCACCTTCAGCGCGCTCCGCAGCAGCCAGCCTGCGGTTAGAAAGTCATATACAGCAGCAGTGGTGTCAGCGTGGCTGCATTGATGCGCATCACCAGTTTACCCGCGGCACGCTCAGCCGCGGCAAGCCTGCCGCCGCATGTACACAGGTCACCACAGCACATGTAAAGAGCGTACAACTTGCAACAATCCGATGTATGTCGATATGGAACATACAGGTGTGCCATGCACCTGTCCAAGCTTCAAGCACATGTGCACAACCAGCACAAGCTGGCACGGCCAGGCAGCCATAGCCTGTGTTAGTCATCAGTCTCACCTGAGGCGCTGCGCTGCGTTGATTTCGTTCATGGCGTCCTTGACGCGTGGCGCTGGGTCGATGTCGGTGACCAGCGCCTGCAGGATCTCAAAGCCAAACGTGCCCATCACCTGACGGCAGCAGCAGCAGCAGCGACAGCATCAATGACATCAGTTGGGGCAGCAGCAGCAAGCGTGCGTCATTTGGAGCCATGAAAACTGGATGGCAAAGCAGTTTCTAGTTAGGCATGCACTTTCAAGAGACAGCCTTTTGCAAGGAGAAAAGCAACCACAGATGTACTTGAAGCCGCACTGCACAGAATGTACTTTATGTTTGTGGAGCATACATGCATATGAGGCCAGCAAACAGCACATCCTGAGCTCCCTCACACCTTGCTGAGCTCATCTCGTACGTCATTGGCAATCTCCTCCTTCGTCTGCAGGGACCAGCAGCAGCAGCAGCAGCAGCGACATGCACAAGTCATGTTTGTGTGAGCCTCGGCCAGGGAGCAGGCAGCTATATAGCAAGTTGCCCGAAGACAGTGTTGCTGGCTAGTCTGCTCTGTAACCTGCAACCTGTGCAGATATATGTCAACACGTCACTAATGACGGTCTTGCCTCACCATCCTTAGGCATCTAGGCTGCGAGTGTTTCGCAGCAGCAGCTGCACGATTTATTCCAGCAAGCACTACAAACAATTAGCGGACAACAAAACAGCTCCTCGCCACAAACACACTGTCACGATGCATGTGTGTCACGCCAGTGATGTCAGTTGTGTCATCAGTCACAAAGTGTGTGCGCATCCAGCACAACCGCCACTCACCACAAACACATCATCCAGGATGATCTTTGGCACTGTCGCTCGCACCACATCAAACACGTAGCTGCGTATCTGGCTGCTGTAGTCCGTCAGCTGCAGCAGCCCACACAGCACAGCAGCAGCACAACTCAAGGTTTAGCCTCATCAGTGAGGCCCTCAGAGGCTCTGCTAGCAGAGATGTACAGAACTGCGTGCAGATGCACGTCACCACGCCTGCAGTTGACTCTTCCACTTATGCCGGACGCTGGCGTAAATCATGAAACAGGTCTGCTGCTTTGTTCTTGTATCATTCTGCCAAATGATGCATCTGAACAGACTCTGGGACGTCAGCAGTAGTCAACCACAACCCAGCCGCTGCTCTTACCCTGTAAAACGCATCATAGAGTGACTCTGGCACAACCTGCATGCATAAAAGCAAGCACACAGTTTTCGTCAAACTCTGTACCTGTCAGATGCAGGCTTTGGCCCTAAGCAATCGCAACACACATGCTCTGCTCATCTGAGATCACTGCCCCTTTCACTGCCGCTGGCATGATGGGGGCAAACCACTAAGCAGCACCCGTTGTGCTGCAGGCATGCTGGGTAGGCAGTCGCTGCTGCTGCATGTCTGTGCTGCCTTTTGTGCTGCGGTGCGCTGCTGCTGCGTGCCACATCAGCGCACCTGGTACTGCACTGACACCACCAGCGTCACAAACACATTGTCCTGCAAGCAACATCAGCAATTGCAGTACCATGAAAACAGCTTACAGAGCGCAGGTGATCGTCTCGTGCAGGCCTGTCGCATGCTCGCTGTGCTGGCAGTTTTGCTGCAGCTGCAGTTTTGCTGCAGCTTGCAACCCAGCTTTGTGGATTGCCCATGCTGCTTCAACTGTATTCAGCATTTGCTATAGCTGCGTCATCACGGCTGCGATGTGCTGCCAGTCGCTGTAGTTTGCTGCAAGCTCTGACGCTGGTGTCCACTGCAGACTGTTGTAACAACGTTGCTCATGCTGCTCTACATGAGCACGCACCCGCGTCTTTGTCTCCACAGCCACATCCAGCTGCTGCACTCTTTTGCTCATCATGACTGCAACCTCCTCGCCTAGGGTATGTAGCCAGCAATGAAACCGAAGTGTAGCGTAAGACGGCGACATGCACAAGAGCAATACAAATGCAGAGCAGTAGCTGACGAAGCATGGAAAGCAGCAGCTGCTGGCAGGTTACACGGCTGGCTGGCTGCTTGCAAGAATCGTACGTGCTCATGACTACTTCTCAGCTAATTGATCCTTGGGCTGGGTGACAAGCAAGCATAGTACAGACTGTATCGGTAAGCACCACACAGGAGGAAGCTCAGTGCAGGCTGGGCCAAGCACTGCTGCAACCTCCCATGCAGCTCGTGTGCAATGCAACGCAGTCTAAGCGGTGGAAGTTCTAGGTCTGCTGCAACTCGGGGACGGGATCCTGAGCTTTCGGACCAGTCTCAGCTTCGGGCACTCACAGCAGAGGGGGTTGAGGAAGTTGATGCCCGGCTCAGCAAGACGTGAGAACTTGCCACATCTTTCTATTGCACCCACGGTGCCTGTGTCGATACAGGCGCAGCACACCACGTTGCCCATGGCTTTGAATTGTACAGTGGGCTTCGTATGTTCAATACTTTGTGATCAAAGACTTACTTGATACCAAGAAATCAGCAAAGTGTCCTCCAAGGGACGCCACGACTGGCCAACTGCAGAAAGTTGGCCGGTGTCACTCTCGAAACCCTTGTGGGCCATTGAAGAGGCTCAAAAGGCCGTATTGGTGCAGACGACCCTAAGCTTTGTTGAAGGTATCATTCGAAGGTAGATCGCGATCGATCGTGCAGCTGATGTGCTGCTGCATTGCTCCCAGGTGTTTGCTCGCTCGTGTTGTTTCATACTAGCACATGGGAAATAATGGTCTAGCATGAGGATGAGCTGTTTTACTGGCCAAGCGCTAGGTGGGCGCCAGTCACACAAGCTACTGCTCTTCCGGCAGCAGCTGCAGCAGCAGCACTGCCGCCCGGTGCTGCGCCGGCAGCAGGCAACCACTGTATGCCGTCATGACCTTCGAAAGTCAGCAAACAACGTGGAGGAGCGGCGTAGCAGGCAGGACACACCTAGATCCTCTGCAGCTGAGCGCGCACTCACGCCAGAACAGCTGGAAGAGGCCAGGGCAACACTGGGTGCGTACAGCACACTCTGCTGCTTGCAGCATGCACTATTCTGTCATATGCACAAGCGTCATTGATATTGTCTCGCAGCCTATGGTTGTCTGATGCCTGCACAGGCACTCTACTACGTCTGCTTGCATGCGCCGATTTCATGCCTTCATGTGCCATGCAAGCATACTATTGCCACATGCAGACAGGTAGTTTGAATTTTCTGAAGTTGCCAGCAGTAAGGCGCCCCACAGCAGCAGCTGCCGGCGTACCACTCCCCCATTACTTCATATTTGTGCCCTCCCTGCAGCGACCTATTAGCACACTCACTTCATGCTAAACCTTGTTGCATGAGCTGCCTCAACACTTGCGCCACCCCCCCTCGTTCGCTCCCCTGTAATCGCCCAACACTGTCTTCTTCTCTTTTAACTCTTCTGCAACTGAAATGTTCCTCATCGCAGCACACGAGCGCGCGCACGCGCTCTGCGCCGCCAGCCACGGCAGCCTCTCGCACCAGCTCTGCCTCTTCCTGCTGACAGAGCAGCCGCAGCTGCTGGGCGTCAACTGCGAGCTGCTGGCTGGACGCATTGCCAGCCTGGCAGACGTGCTGATGCTGAGTCAGCCTGACGCTGCTGAGCTGCTGGTGCGCTGCGGAGCGTTGCTGGACGTGCTGCCGCTCAGGTGGGGGTATGCATTGAGCTGTGGCTGGTTTTGGGACACAATGAGTATGTATGTATGTATGTATGTATGTATGTATGTATGTATGTATGTATGTATGTATGTATGTATGTATGTATGTATGTATGTATGTATGTACGTATGTATGTATGTATGTATGTATGTATGTATGTATGTATGTATGTAGCATGTATGCATGCATGCAGCCCTCGAGCGTTACCCCAGGTGATCTGTGGCAGAGGCTGCAGGCGCTAGCAGCAGCAGCAGCAGGAGTGATATTTGTGTTGCAGCAGCTGCTGATGCTGCCGAGCTGCTGGTGCGCTGCGAAGCAATGCTGGACGTGCTGCCGCTCAGGTTCGGCAATTTGAACAGCAACTCGATTGAGTGACTGGCTGCAGCTATGGTTGGTTTTGAGGTGAACTGTTGTCTGTTGTAGCCCTGAACGTGCTGCCGCTCAGGTGTGGCTAGGGCTGGGGAACAGCAGCAGGTGTAGCGGTACAATGGAGTATGCATACCGCATGCGGCTGTAGTGTGGCACTTGAGGCGCGCGAGAGATAAAACGCTAAAGGCCCCAGCAGCAGCAGCAGCAATGGAGCATGGTAAGTGATGGTGGCTGCGTTGCTTTGTGTGTGCCAGCCTGGCAAACGTGCTGATGCTGAGTCAGCCTGACGCTGCTGAGCTGCTGGTGCGCTGCGGGGCAATGCTGGACGTGCTGCCACTCAGGTGCGGCCCAGGCTGGGGAACAGCAGCAGGCGTAGGGGTACAAAGTATATGCATGCTCAGATGTGGCTACAGTCGTACTGTAGAGGGCATGCGAGGGATAGATAGTCGCTGGGGGGCCTAGCAGCAGCAGCTGCAGCAGCAGCGACGGCAGCAATGAGCTTTCTGATAGACGATGGCTGCGTTGCTTTTTGTGTGACAGCAGCTGCTGTGCATGCTGAGTCAGCCTGACGCTGCCGAGCTGCTGGTGCGCTGCGGAGCAATGCTAGACGTGTTGCCACTAAGGTGAGGCCAGGGCTGGGGAACAGCAGCAAGTGCAGCGGTACACAGAATGCAGTGATACTTGTGGCAGGTAAGTGATAGACGCCCGCAGCCCTAGCAGCAGCAGCAGCAGCAGCAGTGGCGGCAGCGATGGAGCTTGTTAAGTGATGCTGGCTGCATTGCTTTGTGTGCGACAGCAGTTGCCGTGCTGATGCTGAGTCAGCGTGACGCTGCCGAGCTGCTGGTGCGCTGCAGATCATCCGCCGTCACAGCACGAGCGCTGTTGAGCACGGCTGAATGCTTGTGCTTTTGGAACGTCTGCTGCTGCTGGGGTGCAGGCTGAAGAGCGCTGCAGATGCGCTGGCTGCTGCATTGGAGCTCAACGACAGGCGTCAGGCTCTGGTGATGCTTGGTGCTGACATCAGCCTGCTGGACACGCCAGCACTTAGGGTCAGGCAGCGGCTGGACGTGCTGTCAGAGCTGCTGCAGGTGAGCGGGCTGCACTACAGGTTGGTATTGTCGATCAGTGAGGTTTGTCTGGTCCTGTATCTTGCTGACATCAGCCTGCTGGATACATCGGCGCACAGAAACATGCGACGGCTGAAAGCGCTGTCAGAGCTGCTGCAGGTGAGCAGATTGCACTACATGCTGTCGTCAATGCAGTCGTGTGGTGATGCTTGGTGCTGACATCAGCTTGCTGGACACGCCAGCACTGAGGGTGCGGCAGCGGCTGCGCTGTCGGAGCTGCTGCCGGTGAGCGGGTGGTGATGGAGCACTGCGCGTGCCCAGGTTGTTGGTTTGCTTGGAAGCTCAGAGCTTGTACCATGTTTGTCACACTTTGCACTACACATTCGCTGACATGACCAGCTTTCAAGGCTTTCACACACATCTGCTGCTGATGAAGATCCTGCTGCTGCTGCTGCAGGTACCGTTTGCGGTGCTGTCGTGCATGGCGTGCAGCTGCCCCCACATCACCAGGGTGGAGCCGCAAGCAGTGCAGATCAGGTGGGGCCCAGGGTTCAGGCTTGCCCTGGCCCAGGTTCAAGCACATAGTTTAGGGTTTAATCATCGGCATTCGCACTACAGCTTTGGAGGTGCTGCAGGTCAAGCAGCTGCTAGCTTCCAGTCATAGCAAGCAAGTGCTGTATGCTTCATAACTGCGCAGCTGCTGCGCGGTCAACACAGAGGCCTTGTGATGATCTAACTGTCCTGTTCACTGGTCTGCAACTTAATCGCGGAGAGCGGGATGTAGCTGGCATGTAAGCTTCCTGTGTCCTCCTCTGCACCTGTCACACCTGCTAACATTGCTGCTGCTGCTGCTGTCTTTCACAGGTGGGCCAACTTGCAGTCACTGCTGCAGCTGAGCAGCGCTGACCTGCAGACCCTTCTGCAGCAGGAGCCCCGGCTGCTGATGCCTAGCAGCCAAACCCTAGCCCAAAACCACACCGCGATCTGTGTCGCCCTCCAGATCAGTTCCCAAGACCTAAACCGCTGGGTGCTTGCCGCGCCGCTGCTGCTGCTGGTGCCAGCGGCACAGCTGCAGAAGCGGTACGGTGCACTAGCAAGGATACTCGCAGAGCAAGCAGCAGGCCGTGGAATACCTTCTGCTGCTGATTCAGCGCTGGATTCAGCGGCGTTGGGTGCTGGTGTGTCTAGCCAGAGTTCACCCAGTGCTGCAGCGGCCAGTAGTACAGCAGGCAGCAGCAGCAGGGATTGGGTCTGCTTAGCCGCCGATCAAGCTACCTTCAAGGTTTACATTGACAAAGACCCCAGGGTTCTGCTGCTAAGCCCTAGCGAGGTTTTGCCGCGGCTTAACGTGCTACGCAACGAGCTGTGCTGCAGCTGGCGAGTGATGGTGTGGCTGGTGCTGCAGCATCCCTCGTACCTTGCTGCAGAGCCTGGCAGCTTCTATGTGTGGAGCGCTGATGTGCAGCACCTGTGCATGTTGACGATGGCGCAGGCGAAGCAGCTGGCGCTGTGCCCTCAGGTGGGTTGCTGGGTGTGGCGTGTCTGTTGTTGTGGTGCATGGGTGTGTGTTTTTGAGGATGTGGAAATGGTGTTGCGAAGGGTTTGAGTAGTTGACATAGCTCAGCACAGGCGGCAGTCCTTACCATACGCTAAGCTGCATTGTCCTCGTCACGTTGCTCATCCATCTCCTAACTTTGCGCACACAGATGATCTTACTTACTCTGCGGGTGTCATGCATGCGTTCCCTTTTGCAGGTGTTCCTCACCATGTCGCCCGAGGAGGTCCTGCAGTCGCTGCGGCTGGTACTGTGCCCCTCAGATGGGGTGGCAGTTTCCACAATACACTAAGCTGCATTGTCCTCGTCGCCTTGCTGATACTTTTAACCAACCACAAATCATCATTCCGCGGCTGCCATGCACGCTGTCCTTTTCGCAGGTATTCCTCACCATGTCACCAGAGGAGGTCCTGTTGTCACTCTACGCCCTCAGCAGCAGCACGCAGCAGCACTACCCCTGGTTGCTTTGCATACTGCTCCCCCCAATGACCCTCTGACTGCCACACATCTTCCGCGCAGGATGGGATGCTTTTGAGGGGCGCTGCATTGCCCTGGTCACCATGCCCATGCATCCCCCAAGCTGTCACGCACACAGATCTGATAGCAATCATTCCACTGCTGCCATGCGTTATGCATGCGTTCCCTTTTGTAGGTGTTCCTCACCATGTCGCTGGAGGAGGTGCTGCAGCTGTCACAGGTGCACACACAGATGATCTCACCCTGGATTTGACTCGGTGGCTTCTGCGGCTGTCGTGCATCCCTTTCTGCAGGTATTCCTCACCATGTCGCCGAAGGAGGTGCTGCAGTCTGTTATGCTCCTGAGGGGCACTGCATCGTCTTCTGTCACCTTGCTCATCCATAATGCATGCGTTCCCTTTTCGCAGGTGTTCCTCACCATGTCGCCAGAAGAAGTGCTGCAGTCCCTCTACGCCCTCAGCAGCAGCACGCAGCAGCAGTACCCCTCCGCCCTCACCCTCGCAGCTCAGGCCCCCTGCTGCTGCAGCAACATCCATCCACCACGTCAGCAGCGCTACAGCAGCTGCGATCGCTCAGATGCGGTGGCAGTTTCCACAATACACTAAGCTGCATTGTCCTCGTCGCCTTGCTGAACTAACCACAAATCATCATTCCGCGGCTGCCATGTGTGCGCTCCCTTTTGCAGGCGTTCCTCACCATGTAGCCGGAGTGCTGCGGCCGGTGCTGTGGCCCTCAGATGGGCAGCAGGCTTTGCAATACGCTGAGCTGCATTGTCCTCGTCACCTTGCTCATTTGTTCTTCGGACTCTTTACGCACACAGATTATCAATCCACTACGCGGCTGTCATGCATGCATCCCTTTCACAGGTGTTCCTCACCATGTCGCCCGAGCAGGTGCTGCAGTCTGTTATGCTCCTGAGGGGCACTGCATCGTCTTCTGTCACCTTGCTCATCCATCATGCATGCATTCCCTTTCGCAGGTGTTCCTCACCATGTCGCCAGAAGAAGTGCTGCAGTCCCTCTACGCCCTCAGCAGCAGCACGCAGCAGCAGTACCCCTCCGCCCTCACCCTCGCAGCTCAGGCCCCCCTGCTGCTGCAGCAACATCCAGCCACCACGTCAGCAGCGCTACAGCAGCTGCGATCGCTGCTGCCAGATCAATTACTGACGCAGGAGCTGCTGCATGCAGCACCTGAGCTGCTGCTAATGGGTCCGCAGCTGCAGCAGCGGCTGGCGGCTGCTGCGGCGCTGCTGTCACTGAGTGTTACGCAGCTAGCTGTAGCGTTAATAAAGGAGCCGACGTTATGGTGGGTGGTGATGCCACGACACACATGGCCTTTTCCAGGTCAGCAGCAGCAGCAGCAGCAGCGGGGTTTGTCGCCTGCCACCGCATTGGCAGTTGAGTCCATGGCAGCCCTACAGAGCTGCAAGCTGCGGCCTCCTGCGGTGATGCAGCAGGTGGCAGTGCTACATCCGCTGCTGCTGAAGCTGGGGGCAGTGGCAATACAGCAGCGGCTGCAGCTGCTGCAAGACGCTTGTGCCAAGTGCGGGCAGTGGCAGCAGCAGCTGCAATCTGGCCTGCATCCGGAGTTGCTGGGGCGTGCGATCTTGCGTATAGGAGTGTGGCACAAGCGAATGGAGTTTCTTGTGCAGTATGGGTATGCAGATCGGCTGCGGCTGTCCGAGGTTATTGCGCTGAGCAGATCTGACTTCGAAAAGAACTTCAGCTTTGATTACTCTGGGTGGAAGCTTGAAGGGAAGCACCAGCGTCGGAGGGCAGAAGCTGCAGCAGCAGCAGCAGCAGCAGCAGCGGAGCGCGCTAGATACGGTGGTAGTGCAGGACAGTACCAGCAGCAGCAGCAGTGGGAGGAGCAGCTGCGGCTGGCTTGGTTGCAGCAGCAGGCTATGCAACGGCAGCAGCAGCGGCAGCCGCAAGTGCAGCAGCAGATGCGGCCAGCATTGCAGCAGCAGCAGCTTGAGGATGACTTTGTTGGAGTGCTGCAAGCTTTTGCTGCTGGGGGCGGCAATGCTGCTGCAGGGAACAGCAGCAGCAGCAGTGGCGGCAGCAGCAGCAACACCAGCACGTTTGCTGGCTATGTACGTGATCTGGGGCCAGATCCTCCTCTGCAGGAGCAGCAGCAGCAGCAATGGCAGCAGAGCGGCGAGGGCGACGATGCAGTGTACTACCTAGCAGAAGAAGACGAAGAAGATGATGATGAAGACGATGACTGGTCGGAAGACAGCAGCAGCAGCAGCAGCAGCAGCCAGAGTAACACTCCTGCTGACTCAGCAGACTCAGCTCAGCAAGAAGACGAGCTTGAGTTCAAGCCAGGCTGGCAGATGCGGCGTTATACGATTATGGTAGCTGATGACAAGGGCCGGCCTGAAACGCATGTGCACACTCACGTGCCGCTGGTGTTCCAGACAGACAAGCAGCTGCTGTCTGTGCAGCAGAGTGGGCTGGAGTTGTACGGTAGCTGGCAGGGCTCACTGGTGCAGCCCCGTGACCTGCATGCATTGTAGCACACTGTGGACACTTGTTTGACAGTGCTGTGTGCTCCACAAGGCAAGCGTGGCAAGCGTGGAGTCAGCCGTCAATTTGAAGCGCAGCATAAAATTTTCAAGACAAGCCAGGACGGTCCTGGTATTTACGTTGTCATCTGGTGTACTACATATGACATGCCATGTGCGACTAGCTTCTGCAGTGCTGTAATTGCTGCGTTTTTTCTTGGCGCGCATGTGCGGGTGTGATGCATGTGTTGATGGTCGGGTACTGGCATCTGGCCTCTGTCTGGCCTTTGACCAGCAGCACGACTGATATTTCAGCAGTGCAGCTGTATCCTTGCTTCGCATGGTGAAGGGGTGTAGCTAGGGCAGTGATGGCTTGTAGCCATTGGCTACTGCGCAGTTCTGCGAGTCTGCTGCCCTCTGTTCCACGCGGACTGCCCACGTACACATCGGCACACCGCTGCAGTGCGCAGCTAACAGCTTACTAATGCTGACCCAGCACAACTAGCGGGAGTTGTTACATGCGGTCCATGATTGGCCGTCAAGTTTGATCACACGATCGAGAGAGATGTCCACCCTTGACGCGCTACACTGGCGCTGCTCCCGCACTTTTGTTGCCGGCATCCTCGCAACGCCAGTCTGAGCTTGTCTAAATGTTTCGCTAAATATTTGATTTTTCCAATAAAATTATTCATTGTGTATTCACGTCAGTTGATTGACGATGGCAGCGGCTAGCCCTGTTCGAGCAGGATGCCTGCTACTAGCGCTCCTGGCGGGGCTCGTGCAAAGTAGAATACTCCAAAGCGACGAGACCAGCTGTTCCGGAAAATGTGGTCAGGCATACCTGCAGAACGGCAACGCAGGCAAGTGACATTTCAGTTGGTGCTAGTGCTGCTGCTGCTGCTCGTTCTTATGCTGTTGCTGCCTGGCTAATTGACAGCTATGAGGCAGCTTGGGCATACCACGTAGAGTTTTCTCAACAAAGACCTGGTATGCACAGCACATAATCTGCTGGCAGCTGTTGATATAGATATCTATGACATCTTGATGCTGTGCTGTTGCACCAGGCTGCCACTGCGACTACTGGTGCAACAACCTGGGGGACTGCTGCGGCGGCTCAGATGCCAAAAACCTGGCATGTCCAGACATGTCACCATCATTGAACAAGGACACACTCACAAACTGCAGCAATGCAGTTGGCAAGTTTAACAGCACATATGGCTTCAGGCCAGGGCAGTGCTGGTGTGACGCTGTCTGTGCTGCCGCTGGAGACTGCTGCCCAACATGTGCAGATAACAACAGTAACAGCAGCGAAAATCAGCCGCCAGCACCCGGTGCAGTGCCTCCTATGGTCAAACCGCTGAGTGCAGCGCATGCCATGGCCCAGCTACACAGCCACAGCGACTGTGGCATGCAGCGCCAGCGGACACGGCTGCAATCAATGCGCAGCAAGTATCTGCCGGCTGTATCAGCGGCATCTCTGGAGCCTAACTCAGCAGCAGCAGCAGCAGCAGCAGTAACGGTTCCTGCAAATGATGACTGGGAGGTAGCAGCAGAGGCTGCCATGCAGTCCTGTCAGGCTGCTGACACTGGTGCTCCTGCACAGCCGTACACTTTTGCAGTACATTGGACGGCTGCCAGGGTCTGCAAAAGCAGCAGTGCTAGCTGCATTGGTGGGGACTATACAACAGATACAGTGGAGGAGCAAATGGCATACATGAACAAGCTGTTTGCGCACGCTGGGATCGCGTTTACGTGGGACGGGGTGATCCATAACGCAACTGCCAGCAGTTATGACGAGGTGGATGACGACAACTGGATCTGTGATCTGCCACGACATGGAGATGGGATGACATTCCATGTCATCACTGCACCAAGGCACCTCTTGTGAGTGGCAGACATGGAAAAGCAGCAGCATGCAAGCAAGCAAGCAGATGCACCCCACACCTTCATGCAAGGCTGCCAGCACATGATGTGCAGAGCAAGCACAATCCTTCAAAGCGTGCATGCTGCTATATGACAGCTTTGAGATGCGTGGCAAACTTTGCTGAACCATTTGGGTCTCACAATCTGCCCTTCAAGCCAATCACTAGGTTGTGCAGCTTCAATCACGACAAAGCTGACAGGCCTCAACCTTGCACCGCTTGCTCTGCTTTTATTTGTGCACTTGATCAACTGCAGCGGCGGTGGCGTGCTTGGTGAGTGAGGAGCCAGCTGCCCTCTCGTGTTGCATGTCGCATGCATAATGTTAGCCAAAAGCTTCACAACAGCACTTATATAGTTCTGTGGACAGAAAGTTGGCATTGACAGCCCACTGCAGCCGCACATGCTGCCAGCTGCATTGGCACCAGGGCATGCAAACTACACTTTCCCCGCCAGCTGGTGCTTCCGATCAATCTCATTCTGGGCACACCACCAATCGCCTTCCCAACCACTGTGTGTGTTGATGTGTTGCTGCTGCTGCTGCTGCGTCAGGCTACACCAACTACCTGAGCACCTTCTCTCCGCGCTTTGGGGCCTACCCGCAGTGCCTCAACCGTGTGCACGTCTTTGAGAAGACGCTGCCAGGCCTGGGCGGCAGGTCGGTGGTGGACGGGGGGCTGTCAGACAGCGGCGCTGTGCTGGCACATGAAGTGGGACACCAACTGGTGAGCGTGTTGCTGGAAACCGGGGTTTGAATGCTATTCCATTGTGAAGCTTTCACCAGGTTCACCCAACATAGGGGAAGGTCTGGGAAAGACAGGCCGGCGGTGTACACTAGGTGTATCAGACAGTGGCGCTGCGCGCGACTCACACCAGAAGACACTGCCAGGCCTAGGGGGAAGGTCGGTGGTGGACGGTGGCATGTCTGACAGCGGCGCTGTGCTGGCACATGAAGTGGGACACCAGCTGGTAAGCCAATTGCAAGTTGGTTTTTGTGAAGTATGCGGTCGCCACGTCAATGTGTGTGCTGAGGCCTGGTTGGCAGGTCGGTGGTGGACGGCGGGCTGTCAGACAGCGGCGCTGTGCTGGCACTTGAAGTGGGACACCAACTGGTAAGCCAATCGCAAGTTGGCATTTATGAAGTATGCGGTTGCCACAGCAATGTGTGTGCAGAGGCCTAGGCGGCAGGTCCGTGGTGGACGGGGGACTGTCTGACAGCGGCGCTGTGCTGGCACTTGAAGTGGGACACCAACTGGTGAGCCTGTTGCTGCGTGATTGAAAGTTGGCTTTTGTGAAGTATGCGCTTGTCGTGTTGATGTGTCCGCTGAGGCCTAGGCGGCAGGTCTGTGGTGGATGGCAGGCTTGTACAGGCTGTCAGACAGCGGTGCTGTCCTGGCACATGAAGTGGGACACCAAGTGGTGGGTGCTGACTGGTGTTGCTTTCTTGCATATGTGAAGCATGGACCGGTGTCACAGTGGGTGGCTTCACGCCTGGGTGGGAGGTCGTTGCTGCTGTGTGTGTGACAGCCATGTCTTGAGAGGTTTTGCAGCGTGTCTCATAGGGGTGCTGTGCTGGTGCACATAGTTGGGCACCAACGGGGGAGCTGCAACTTGATCATGACAACAACATGTGTGCATGCGGCTGCACCAAACCTGCCTTCAATGTGACAAGTACTACGGCATGCTACTGCTCATGCAGCAGCAAGAGAGTAGCAGCCTGAGTCAGCTGCCCATCGCCAGCACCGCTGTGCACAAAGCATGCATCAAACGAGCCTGCTCCGTGGCGCCCAACATCACCCGAACACATCACACCTCATCGGTACAGTCATAGTGTGCAAAACGCCACGCTGCTGCTGCTGCTGCAGATGTTGCACCACACCTGGTTTGAGGCAGCGTGGGAGCGCAAGGACGCGCAGCAGCAGTGCCAGGGCAGCGCCTCCATGCACCCCGCTGACATTGCAGCGTCAAGGAGCGACGTGAGTGCATGACTGGTGCAGCTGGCGCTGGTGCTTTAGCATCAGCTGTTGGTGCCACCAACGGTTGAGCAGTGTTACAGCTTGCCATTGTAAGGTGTTGCTGTGCATATGATCGTGGCTGAAACGGCAGCAGGTTGCCATGTACAGAGGTAGACAGCATGTTTAAAGTGCAAGCATGACCATGAAAGCAAGAAGCTTCCAGCGGCTCTGCGCTGGGCTCACGAGAAGTGATACAGATAACACATCAATCTTTTGCTGAGCAGCAACTGCGCTGCCTTGAGTCCTGGCTGATACAGTGTAAGCTTTTTCACAACTGCTTCTTTTTATCAATGCTTTGCTGATGCCCGCAGGGAGTCAGGGACACCACAGCCCAGTCACTCAACTACACAGGCTCCATCATCCGCTTTGTGGGCTGCGACGCAGCCACGGGCCTGTACACCAACAGCAGCGTCAATGCGCAGCAGAGCTGCACCTCTGCGGTGGGCTTCCCTGCTGGGGACGTGTACTACAACAACTACAACAATTTGATGTCGTATGGTAAGCATGTGTAGTACGATTGTAGGCCCAAACGGGTGTTGTCCGACAAAGGGCCTCAGCAGGCCGTCAGCCTGATAGTGTTGATCAGCTGCATGTCACATCATGTGGCAGTGAGATGTTGTGATATGCAGATGTTGCATGCTCAGCACAGCAGGGACATGTTTCTGTTGATTGATGTTAGGAATGCAGCTTGACTGCCCCAGGTTGTTCGACGGTGCGGCACAGTGGGCTATGCTTGCAGCATGCAATGGCATTGCACATGTGCTGCAAACGCCGGGCGCATTGTGCAGCCTGCGTGGGACTGCTGCCACTTTGTCGGCAAGCATGAAATCAAACCAGGGCTTCAGCAGCAGCAGAAGCAGCAGCACCAATGCACCCTCCAAGGTTTACGAATGCCATGTTTTGTTCTGCTGCAGGCGACAAGACGTGCCTGCGCACCATCACGGCGGGCCAGGCGGCACGCGCCCGGTGCGCCATCAAGTGCATGATACTGGGCCAGTGCTGAGGGGGACTGTTCGGAGTGGAAGCTGGTGCACAGATAGGGTTGCAGCCTGCGGCGATGGGGCAGGGCGTGGGTTTGGTAGCATGATAATCTTTTCAAATGTGGCTTTTCAAATGCTGCGCCGCCTTACGGTGTGCACAGTGCTTGCGCGCGTGCTTGCTTGCAAGCAATTGCTTGCCAGTGCTTGCTTGCCATAAGTGCATGATTCAGGGGGAGTGCTAAAGCCAAGATGTGGCACAACCAGCTTAGCAAGAGGCAGCACCCAGCACGGACAGCAAGCAGGGATGCAAATCTACCCGACCCAGTGTCGCAGCACAAGCAGACAGCTGGGCAACACATGTTACCGTGCACGGCAGCATTATATGAAAGTGAAATGCGGCGTTGATTGCACCGACTGCAACAAACGTTCTGCTAGCAACGCTGCGACGAGTGGCATTACTGCCAATGTCATTACTGACAGCAGACTGTCATGATGCGGTGCCACCAGCTGTACACCAGCTTGCAGCTGGTGGTACTGCAGTCCCTGGTGGCGGGTGACTCGTGTCCAGGCTCGGTCTCCACGAACAGATACAAGTTGAAGAAGCAGGGGGTGGAGCTGTATGCCAGCGCATCGGCTCGCAAGCGTCTTGATGTACAGCAGAACCCTTGCGGATGCACGTCATCAGATTACCCGGCAGGCAAGGCTGAGCTTATGCCATCGCTTCGAAAAGTCTACTGTATGTAACGTTTCAACAGACGTTGTTGTGACAATAAACTACCGCAACATCAGAGGTCCAGTTACGGCGGTTCCGAAACCACTTGCTCCTCAGCTCATCGTTCACTCATGGCTTTAACGGGTAAAACAAGCACACGGGACAGAGCCCTTTCAGCATCAGGTGTGTAGCAGAGCTGTCAAGGCGTCCAGCGTCCGCAGGATCTTGTGTCTGTCTCTTATGCAGCAGCAGCAAGAGCTCCAAGAGGCCAATGCTGGTGACTGCGGCTCTAACACTTTGTCCCGTTATATTTCTGTTCGCTCAGGTGCACCAAATGATCCTGGGTCTGTCTACAAAGCATTTGGTGGCAGCACTGTGCAAGCCGGTCCGCAGCGCTGCATGCTGGTGCTGTCGCTGGTCCTGGTGGTGACGCTGCAGCTAGCGCTGCTGTCGTATGTAGCGGCGGCATGGTCAGAGAGATTCAAGACCGCCTTGTCGTACAATCTGGCAACGTATCCCATCATTGGTCAAGGCATACAACTGCCGGGTTTGGCCAGGAAAATGGCCAACTATTGGTTTCTGTTGATCCTGGCCAAAGTGGGAAGCCTCTGCGCACTGGCGCTGTACACACATGCGGAGGTACAAGCAGCAGTTGACCTATTCGAAGAGCTCAGGAATGCCAGGAAGCAAAAGCCAGCACCGTCAACCAGCACATCCAGCACAGCTGGCAGCAGAAGCCAGCACAGCAGTCAAAAAGGGCAGCAGTCAGACCCGCCACCCTCTGTCGGCACACTGATCGTGCCGATTTTACAGTTGATGGTGGCTGCTGCGACACTGTTTGTCCAGGGTATCATGTATCAGAGCTACACCGTGCGTGCTGCTGCAGACGCTGACAAGTCGACCTTCGCGATGGATGCCGTGTATAGCTGCGTTGGCCTTGTGTTCATTCTGGACATCGACAACCAAGCATGGAAGCTGGTGCAGCCCCTGCTGAACACCGGCAACGGTGACAGCCCAAACCTGCTGACCGCTGCTGGCAACTGGATGGCAGGTGCTGGGCAGTGGACCTGTTGCAGCTGCTGCTGCTGTGAGTGTTTCTTGGTGTACTTTTTTCACATTATGCTGTTTGTGTACGAATGCACCTTCGGCATGCTGCTCACTCTATATGCCACAGATCACGTCCTGGTTTTGAGGATTGATAACCCTGGGCAGCTTGCGGCAGCTATTGTGCTTGGGTTCTTTTGTTTCAAAACAGTGCAGACAGTGGCTGGCGTCCGCTCCGCACCTGCTAGCACAAATTCCAGCGAGCACACAAGGTGTTTCAAAGTATGCGGTAGTAAGCGGCCACCATGGTGGCGGCCATTGGTACTCAACTTGCTGGCGCCACTGGTGATTGGAGGATGCGCGAGAGTGATGTATCATGCATTCAATAAAGACACAGCAGGTTCTTCTTGGCGCTGCCATGCTGGGGCTGTCATTGGTTGCACTGAGTGTGATGACAACTCCACATGGTGCAGCAGCACCGTGAGTTGCAAGGATCCCTGCCTGCCCGTCGGTGCTGCTGCTGGATCTGCATGTGTCAGCGACTGGTGCAACAAACAGGCTTGCGTGGAATGCTTGCTGAAGAACAATGCGACGGTGCCGACAGTCAATGTTGACACAGTCATGACGCCACATGATCACATCCGTATGTGCGGAGCGATTGCCAATTTTATGGGTTGTATGCATCTGTGGTTCACGGTGGTGCCGCTAATGAGCATGGTGCTGGTGGCTGCCGTGTTTCTATTCATCGAAGGCAGATGCTGGAGCAGCAGCTGCTGCTGCTCCAGTGGCAGACATGCGCATCTTGAGCAGCAGCACAAGGGTATGCAGTCTTCATTGTCTGGACTGCGTCATATGCAGCCATCACCTAGTGACTCACTTGATGTTGAGAATAGGGGTGGCTTGGACGCTGATGTGGACAGCACCTATTATGGTGTGCGTGATGTGCTTCGATCTCGCAGTGCCTCAAAGGTTCAGACAGGGCATGGAGAAATCGAAGAGGCTGAGCCACTTGACACACTGCCGAGGGTGGACAGATGAAGGCACTGGACGTGACCAGCTGCTGCATATGGGGCTGCATGGTACCATGACCGGTCACCAATGCTGCGGCAGTATTGCTGTGCAGGGCGTGTTGTGCCGCACTGCCGCGCTGCGCCGCAGGCTGTGCATGCTGCTCTTCATCCATAAGCACAGTGACTAGTTGAAAACAGCACGGTGACTAGTTGAAAGCAGCACGGTGACTTGCATGGTGCTGCTTGCTGTTCCAATCTCAGAACTTGAAGTTGTACTTCGCCTTGGCTATGAAGCCGTGCCCGCCGGGCTTGTGGAAGCAAGGCTTGCTCAAGTAGTTTACAGGCCTGAGCCCTGGTGACCAGGTCACAAGCTCACAAGGTAGCAGGAAAGGCAGCAAGAATGTGGGCCCTGGTGATCAGTGACTGTGATCAATCATAATGTATGAGCAGATCTGCGGCATGGCAGCTGGTGAATTTTGCTGAGTATTTTGTGCAGGCTCGGGATCATCCCGTACAGCGTACGCAATACTATGAGAGGAAGTGATTACACATGTTGCGCAGTACCGTACTCCCACAGGCTGTGGGAGCTGCAGCGGCTGAGCGCACTCGACTGCGCTGGCAACCTTGATAAAGGCCTGCACTTACGCCAGACTGCAACATATGCCAGGCTAGTACTGCAACACTGCAGTGACTGCACACCGACATCATAACCACGCTTGTGACAGCGTTTGACGGCGGCTGCATCCTTTACAGCCAAGCTGACACTACACATGCCACATGCTTCTGGAATTCGCTTGCACAGCAAATGATATGTAAACCACAGATATGTACAGATGCACAAAAGCATTACAGTCCCAACAGCAGGGGATGGGAAAACATTATCTACAAGCCAGTCCCACATGCTCACCCAATCACTCGATAAAACACAGGCAGACACCGTGCATCGCATGCGCCCACACACAGCACGCAGCATGTCGCCTTGTGTGCAATCGGCTCGGTGTATTGCAATCCCCATATGCACTGAACAATGCTTAGCTACAAGCGGAGTGCATCGCGCGCACGTTGTGCAGGCTGCCTAGGCTAGCAACAGACACCCGCGCTACTCTCCGTTGCCAATCTGCTGAACTAAGCCAGGCTGCTGCTGCTGCTGCTGTTGCGTCTACACCTCCAGCTTTGGATGGCCTGTGTTGTGACTCAACTTTTGCTACAACTGCGAGCCATGACTACTGCTAAAAATGCACCAGCAGCTGCGGCTGCTGCAGCCCCTACTGGAACCGCTCCACTGGCTGCCAATGCAGCGCTTCGAGTGCAGCTGCAACTCAACATCCCTGGCGGCTGGGCCCAGGTGCATGACCTACGTTTTACCCAAACACCAGCAAGCTCTCCCTGCAACCCCCCAGACTGCATTCAACTTGTCTACTGTGAGCAGCTGTCTCTACACTACCGTGCAACTACATTTCCTGTGTGTAACTGCAACCTTAAACCTCAAACCCTGAACCTACGCTCTGCGCTCCATCTTGTATGATGTCAGCAGCTCCTCACGTGCTGCGATCAGCCGTACAGTCAGCACCACATCGTGCAGGCTTACTGCTTTGCCTCGCTTTCGCAGCAGGCAGCCCATGCCGCAGTTCATCTCCTTGCCGGTGCCCGCAGCGTCATTGATCATGGGGCCCTTGGTCATTGGGTTTCCGTAGTTATACACGCTGGTGCTCTGAAAGTACTGCTCAGGGCCTAACAGGTAGCGCTCAAAGTAGCTTGCATCAGCTGCTGCTGCTGCTGCATCGTCAGCGCCTTTGCCAGCAGCAGCAGGAGCAGCAGATTCCGGCTGCTGCAGAGCACCAGAGCCTTTGCTTTCACTGCCGCCACTGCCAGCAGCAGCAGCAGCAGCAGCAGCGCTGTGTTTGACGGGGTCCAGGCTAGTGATGATGAGACCGTCGTAAGTGGTGATGGGAACGTTTGCTGGAATGTTGCACCGTGCACGCAGCCCACGGAAGATCTCCTCGTGCTGCTGCTGCTGCTGTTTCTGCTGGTCGCCCATCACAACACTGTCGCGGCTGCTGGTTTTGCTGCTGCTGCTGCTGCTGCTTCTGCTGCCGGAAGGATCTGCAGCAGGTGCGCTGCCATTAGCAGCTTGGCTGCTGCTGCTGCTGGCTGTAACACTGCCGAGCAGCTGGTTGCTGATGTTGCTGTGTTGTCGCCTGGGGTCATCCTTTGGCACTTCAAACACTTCTGTCACTGCGTCCAGCGTTGCTAGCAGGGAGTCAGCCTCGTCATATCTGGTAGGATGGATGGTGAACAGCAACACAGCATAGTCTGGTCACTGCCATCAGCAGTTACTCGGTACACTGGTTGCTTAAGCAGTATGCAAGCATCAGCAGCAGCACCAGCAGTGATATAACCCCTTCCTGCAAACATGCAAAAGCCCTGCCCGGCCCTGCGCGAAAGGCAACTTGTGCACTGCTGATGGTGCTGCTGCTAACCGTCTCAGCTTTGACACCTGGTTTGTGTCAAGTGAGCTGTGCAGTACTAGCACTACTCATGTAAGCTGTGACCGCAGCGCTGAGCTGGCAGGATCTTTTGCGCTTTGCAAACACTGTGGCACTTGGCTGCATATGTATTTCAAGGCGCCACATAGCGGCTGCCACAACTGCAACAAGGAAGGGTGCCGGGAACATGCAGAACTTGCCATGCCACCCAAACCTCCGGTGGGGTACCCCAAGCTTTTCAGAGTCTCACTATGTTATAACCATGTTATAAACACACAGCTTGCATCTGGTGCACACCTGACCCAAGTGCCACCTGCTGTGTGCAAGTAGGTGCCATCCTCCAACTTGTGGCTGTTGGCAATCAGGCTGCTGGTGACCCTGCAGCTGTGGGAGAGACTACACAGTTGCAAAGGGCAGGCACATGGTAGCACGGAGCAGCGGGGAAGGGGTTATGGCAGCGCAAAAAGTGCTGGTGATGTGCTGCACAACAGCAGTGGAGATGTGTGCGTTGCTGGTTGCGGCATGTGATGGCGTTGTGCGGCCTGATCAAGCTAACGGCTGTTGAGCAGAATCACAAACATGAAACCTGAACAGTCTAGCTGCAGTACTTCACTGCTTCTGACTGCTTTTCTTCGTGGTCAGAATTGTGCCAGGCGAAGCACTGATGCTGGCATGTGCAACACCATGTTGGACACCAGCTGCTGCCTAAAGCACATGCTGGCAAGCAGTTGAGCTGTTCTGGCAGGTGTATGCAAGGGCGAGAAATAGGCGAAGCATTGAAATAGGCAGGATCAGTGCTGCTGGCAGTGCCAGCTTCGCTGCTTGGGTCTTGTGCAGTTGCTGGTGCTGCCATATGCACGTGCTTCATGTGCTGGTGTGTGCAGGCTGGGCAGCCAGGACTGACCTGGAGCAGTTTGCTGCCATGCTAGGCAGGATCACCGTGATAAGCCGCTCCACTTCTTTCTCAGGGCACTCTGCATTGAGCTCCCACACAGGCATGCTGCAAATTGTACCGGAGGTTGGAGTGACTGTAATCTTCGTCTTGCCATTGCTGCTGTTAAAAGTGCGTGTGCCACTGAGAACCTGTTTTTGCAAATCATCGCTGAAGTGTGCGTGCACGGCCAAGAAGCGTATGTGCCGCATGCTGCACTCGCCCCAGCCTGCTGTGTGGCAGTGCGATCCACGTGCGGTCCCGTGTGAACTTCAGCTACACACTGATGAATGGATACAGTAAAAATAGATGTCAGAGGACTGCTGAGGAAATATCTAGGAATGTAGCGTCACTGCCAAAGTAGGAACCTCGCATTGCCTCAATGGCAACTGCATGACGCATTCAAGAAAGCCAATGCCTTTCGTGAAGAAGTGATGTGCGATATATGTGTTGTTCAGGCACAAGTGACGATCTAGTGGGGAATCTGGAGGTTGGCAACGACTGAGATATTTTCTTAGGTCAACTGTGCCAGGTCCCGTGCGCAGCGATGCTGCCTGTGACATGTAGCCACTGAAACAGAACGAACCCGTATTTCAATGACGAAGTTGAAGTCCTGGCGGAGCATAGTTGGTGGTTTACTTCAAACGCACCAGCTGCCATGTAAGCCTAACTGCTGTTTGAACTTGAGGAGGCCCCTCAAACGCATTGTTGAGTGCAGTGCACTACACAGCTGTCAGTTTCCACTGCAGCTTCAATTTTGCTGGTACACATGTTTCAAAGTCATACGCACCATAAACCACAGCAATCCAAGAACCAAGGGTTCCTCAGGTCCAGGGTTTTCACCCCTGTAGTCAGTGAGCCATAGCTGAAGCCACTGTGTGATATCTCTGACGAACGCAGCAACCCGCAGCTGACACAGCAGAGCACACAAGGACACGCAGCAGTCAGGCAGCACACAGCATGCCGCCGGTGCTGCAGCGCCAGCTGGCCTCCCAGCCCATATAACCCATCGTACACACCACACTCAGCCCTGTCACCACTGCATGCTGCCACCAAGCTACCTGCTTGCTCAGCATCTGCTGCTTGAAGCTGCCGCTGCCTGGCTTGCCCAGCTGCTGAGCACCGCCGCTCTCATCTGCCTTTTCCTTGCTGCATGTGTTGCCGCTGCCTTCTGATGAGCTAGGTGTAGATGCGCTGGAGTGGGGTGCAGCTGGTGTTGATGATGTGTGTTGCTGCTCCTCTGCTAGCTGCTTCTCTAGCTCCTTGATCTGCACAGCAGCATCAGCAGCAGCAGTGAGCAAGAAATGCTCAGGCTTGGTTAGCCACGACTAATATGCTCAACGCACGCAACAGTGCAGCAACACACGAACCTGCTGCGACTTAATGCCATTGCGATATATGATGCAACTGCTCAGCCGTTCACAATACTAGACTGCCTACTAGCAGGCTGCTGCGTGGGTGCTGCACATGCTCACCCGCGCATTGGCCTTTGTCAGCTGCTGCTGCAGTAGCTCTGGGCTGAGCCGCGTGTTGACCGCCACCTTGTTCTTGATGCCACGCGCACGCGTGCCAAACCTGCACAGCAGCAACAAGCACAGACACACAGGTCAGCAGCCGTATCCGGGTAGCTGCCAACACACTATGTCATGGGCCGCCCATTTTATGGTAAGAAAAACCACACCAGAAGCAACTGTACACAATGCACGCTGCGCCAGGCAGGTGACATGCAAGTTATTCGCATGCCTGCGACAACAAGTGACTTACCTGAGGCTGCTGAGCGTCTCGGGCCCATTCTCCATGCAGGGCGAGCAGCAGATGATGAGCATGGTGCGGGAGGTGCCGCCCTGCAGGAAACAGCCAGCATCATCGGCAGCTAAAAAGATGCACGAACACGTCAATCCTAGCGCGGCTGCATCAAATGCTATGTGAGTGTTGACATCCTTTAACCCTTAGTCGCAAATAGGGTCATATATGACCCCTTTTTCAAAAGTGACTAAGGGTAAAATTTATCAAATTCAGGCAAGGCACTCGCACTGTGCTGTGCCTGCCTTGATGTTCAACATCAACAGAATTTCCTGCAAGCCGCCTCACCAGGGAGTCCTGCAGGATGCGTGTCAGCTTGCTGTCCCTGTAGGGCACATGCTTCGCAGGGCCCGTGGGGTGGCTGCCGCTGCCGCCGTCTTCACCGCTGCTGCTGCTGTTGCCTGTGTCTGTGAGTGCATAGATCACGTTAGCCAGTGCTGACAGGGACTTGTTAATCTGACTGCCCTCAACTAGGGTTTGGCCGGCAGCCTGCGTCTTGTCCTGCCGCTCACTGCAGGCACACACCAAGGCAACAGCTGCTGAGCAGAGAAATGACCCTTACTGAAGAATGTCTAGGCATATGTCTGAGAAGAGAGAGTGCAGGGTGTGTGCAGTGCTGTGTGGTTGCTGCAACTCTGCTGCACCCACTGCTATTTGTTATGTGCAACCAACAAGCACCATGGTTGCCGAAGGCTATCTATGGCAGCAGCTGCTGCGCCAGCATCTGAGAGTTTGAAAGCAGCGAATGCATGTGCAATTTTCCCTGCGATGGGCCCACCTGCCCGCCAGGTCGACCATCTTGAGCTTTCCCACCAGCACTGAGCCGTCAGGGCAGCACTTCTCAACCGTGACTGTCACGATGCAGTGGGAGCGGCTGCTGGCCTCATTCATGCAGGTGGCTGCACGCAGCAGCAGCAGCAGCAGCAGCAGCAGCAAGAGGATGCAGCAGCACAGACGATCGTGCTCAGAGAAGGTGCTGACATGTGTGCGTATGGCTTCTGCACACCCTCAACAACACACAGAGGTTTTGAAAGGCCAGTTTGCGTCCTAGTTTCTCAGGCAGCCGCAACGTGTGCTGTCGCGGCGTGTGGCCTTATGTGGGGGCTGACAGTTTCTGCCACAGCTTTTATGAAGCACCTGGCCTGTGCATTGCCTGTGGTGGCCAACAGAGGCCACCACATCCTTGTATATACGTACATCCTTAGCATGCACCATCACTGCTGCCACTTGAGGGTGATATCCCGTTGTGTGTTGCTGGCTCTGCTGTTGCTGCGGGCGCTCACCTGCCACTGTGCGTGCGGCGAGTCCTGTGTGCATCACCTGCACTACCTGCTCCTCGCTGCCAACCTGAGCTTCCAGCGCACCTGCACGGCAGCAATTAGAAAGCAAGTTTGTCACTTGATTGGCTGCAGCTACTGTTGGAGTACAGTTCTGTTGTTGGCTGTTCTCCAGCGCACCTGCAGGGCAGCAGGTATGATTTCGCAACACAAGCACCGTATCAGCGTCACAGGTTGGCATGCATCTGGATGCATCTGCATGCAAACCGAAACAAAACCGATGCACGCCATGAGGCAGGCGGTCCACAGGCTATGTGAGGGCTGTGCATATGAGTGCTGCCTAATCATGCATGTGGCTGCCAAATTGTGAGGGTTGCAGGACCTGTACAGACAACCCATGCTAAATAATAATAATCAATCCTTGTAAGACACCCCATGCTGTGTAGTGCCGGTGCAACCACACAGCTCCTGCATGCTGTTGTGCATCCTCTGAGAGACACATGCTCACCATCTACAACTATGGCTCCAGAGGGGCTTTGCATGACCTGCGTGAGCAAACATAGCATGAATCTTAAGGGCCGGCTAGAACAACATTGCTTTTGATGCAACATGCACAAAGCTGTAGTCGTGAGTGTGCACATGGGCCATGTGACATGGCGCATGGAAATTCGCACCTGCAAGTTGTCCCTGCTTGGATCCAGCAGGTCTCTGATGCGCTCACAGTACGTCTCCACCACCGACAGCCGCACCTGCATTCAAAACATTAAGTAACAAAAGAAGTAACAGGCCACGGGCAGCAGGGATGGATACGCATGACGCAGATAGTGCTTGGGAAGCCTGACTGCCAAAAACAGCAGTCGCCGTGTGTCCTGCAAGCATACTGCACAGCTAGCAAGGCAACACAAGCTCTGACAGGCGATGACACACAAGAGCTGAGGGAGGGGGTGCGCGGGGGCGATGGCGTTAATGCTATGGCTTGATTTGGTGATTTGATGATGATAACACAAGAGCTGAGGCTTGCAGGAAAGTCGCAACAAAGCCGCTGGTGCCTTTCTAGGTGTTGCAGGACAGCTGTACACAGCTAAGGCTTGCAGGAAAGCCGCCAGCGCACCTCATACTCAGCGCCTGATGTGTCAGCAGCAATGCCCTCCCCAATGGCCTGCAGAGCTAGCCGCTAGCCTTGCCAGTGGCAACACACG
The DNA here is from genome assembly GCA_902809745.2 of Tetradesmus lagerheimii. Classification (NCBI taxonomy): domain Eukaryota; kingdom Viridiplantae; phylum Chlorophyta; class Chlorophyceae; order Sphaeropleales; family Scenedesmaceae; genus Tetradesmus; species Tetradesmus lagerheimii. The sequence goes on from CADDIJ020000822.1 coordinate 61,582, forward strand.
CTCTGACAGGCGATGACACACACGAGCTGCGGCTTGCAGGAAAGCTGCCAGCGCACCTCATACTCAGCACCAGATGTGTCAGCAGCAATACCCTCGCCAATGGCCTGCACTGCGCGGGGCACAATGCCCTGCAAGTCGGGGCTGCTCATGCTGCCCTGCACAGTTCAAGCGCAGCAGACATGCAGCAGAGCCCCAACATTGTCAAACCTGTTCTGGCTCAGCGCAGGCCGCAGCACACTCAGCAACTGTTAGGCAGCGCATGCAGCATTCAGGGCGCGACTGCTTCAAACAGCAGGTGCTGGGGAGAGTACATGTTCAGGCAGCATACAGCAGCAGGTCCAGCCAGCACATTTGTTGCAAGGAGCAGAGCTGTGCTTGCCATGATGCGTGTGCGGCAGTGGAGCTGTGGTCAAAATCCCCTGCAAGCTGCCGCCGCTGCTGCTGTGCATCAAACAAAAAAGGCAGTCGAGTTGACCAACAGCACGTTTGCGCAAGATGCTTACGATGAGCGAGTGTGTTTTGCCGCTGCCTGTTTGTCCATAGGCAAGGATGGTGCCGTTGTAGCCGTTGAGAACAGACGACACGATGCGCTGGCAGTCCTCGAACACATCTGCCTGCGTGGACTCCTCTCCTGCAAGTGTGCAGAAGCAGCACTGTTGTAGGCATGCATCCTGTCTGCTGTTGTTTGCTGTTGTGTGGAAGCATGAAGGCAGGTGCATGGCATGACTCAGCGGGCACATGCATACATAAACATGCGCAGCACAGCTGAAGCAAGTATACCAGCTGAGCCGGGCCTCTGGCAGCTGACTTCACATGCATGGTCCCGCCGAGTTGTCGCACATGCAGCTGGCAAGGCAGAACGCACCATACACCTTGTCATAGCCGTAAGAGCTCAGGCTGCGGTCTGGGTTGGTGAAGGTGACATCCTGCTCTCCCTCTGGCCTGATGCAGCGCACACCCGTCTCCTTCGATGATGCAGGCCTCAGCCTCACACAAACGACAGTGGCCTGGTCCATGCTGCTGGAAACGTACAGTGCTGCTGTTATATTGTGGCAGGCACAGCGCTGCCAGGCTGTCCTGCAAGCTGGCTTTGCTCGTCTGGTGGCTGCACGGCCCGGCCTACAGCATCAGACGATGAAAAAGGGTTCTAGACATGATAGGTCAAGGATGAAGGTCAAATTGAGATGCCAGGGGTGGTTGAGTCCTGGCTTACTGCTGCTTCACAGCCGGGTGATAGCAACGCCTACCGTTGAGCAGGCGATATGAAATAGCTTCCTTATAAAAATTATCGAGTGTTTCTTTAATGTTGTTTCAGCTTGTACACGCGCCGGTGAAGAAGTAGTTAACTGGCTCCCGCCCAGCTCACGGTACAATATGCAGGAGACGTAGGACGTTCCAGTCAGCATCACAACTTTAGATCGACTTTAGCATTTGGACTTATGTAAATGTCCCGTAGTGGTAGGTACGTGTCTGCGGGTGACAGCAAGAACGTGTCACAAATTCGAACCTGATTGTGAGCGAGAGCAGGCCTACCTGAGTCACCGATCCCCCAGATAGCAATCGTTAGTTTGACGAGTGTAAGCTGAGGGTGCTATCTCGTCGCTTCTCCCGTTGTGAGTGTGCATGACAGCATAGGCCTGCCAATTTTCGTTCGTCGGCATGGCACGTGCTAAACGTGCAACAGCATTAGCGAAAAGCTACAAAGAAGTTGGAGACAACGATCAGTGAGTTGCAGAAGCTCAGGTGGCTGATGCTCCGTGCTGTGGTCCAGCAGCAGGTGCAGACTCTTGCTATCGCCTTCTGTGCAGGGATGATGGCTGGGACAGCTCGGACGATGATGAAAAGAAGACAACCGCAGCAGCGGGCGCCAAGCGAAAGGTAAGCATGCAGCGTGTAGGCGTGCTGCTCCTGCAGGTGTGCTCTGCTGTTGCTGCTGCCATTATGCGTGTCTGTACATGCTTTTTACTAACCTTGTTGCTGTGTTTGACCATGCAGGCCCCGAAAGCAGCTGACAGGGGAGACCAGAACCCACCGCCGGCGCGCAAAAGGCAGCATACCGCAGCGGCAAACGTCGACCTGCATGACCTGACGCTGCTGGGTGAGCCCACGTGATGCAGCAGCAGTGTGTGCTGCTGGGAGCTTATACGGAGGCAGCAGCTGACATGTACATATTCTCGTTCCTGCTTCCTGCAGATGTCATCCTCAAGCACAGCAATGCCATTGACAAGGCAGTGGAGGTGAGCAGCAACAGTGTGGCAGCAGAGAAAAAGGGCATATCCCAAAAGCGCTTAGCATGCCATCTTCAACAAGCCATGCTTTCATTGATACATTTGCATGTAGTTATGCGCACGTATGAGTTTTTGGTTCAGCACTAAATCAGCAACGCTGCAGCGGAACGAGTGTGCTTTGGTGTCCAAAGATGCCACTGGCTGCTTGGTGGCAGGAAGAGCATCAGCATGTGGTCAGCACCAGCAGCACACCTCCACCCTGCGTAACGCTCTGCCTGTTGCCGCACATGCTGCACATGAATAGATGCATAGTTTGCTTGCCATGTGTTGAGCTAGGGAGGCAACTTTGTGGCTGTCGCTGCGCTGTGGTGCTGCTTGCAGGAGTGGATTGAGCGCTACAAAGACAACCGCGCTGCTGCAGCAGCAGAGCTGATGACGCTGCTGGTGCAGGTGCGTTTTGTTCACAGATTGTGGTGTTTGCAGCAGCTGCGGCTATCGCTGATACAGTCGCCACACATAGTTGCTCAACAGCAGAGGCAGTAGCATTGTCTGTGTTGCAGGTTACACATGTGGCAGCAATTAGTACAACACCTTTCTTTCGGCATGAAACAAATGCAATGTGCTGTCATTCTTTTGGTCCTTGCTTGCGGCCGTGCGCGAGCATTCCTAACCTGCAGACCATGTAACAGCTGCTGAGCGCACTGCACGCTTCAACTCATTCAACCCAGTGCAATACCTGTGGTGACTAGCACCACATGGTGACACACCACTCTCTCATCACCTATCACTGCCTGCATACAGGTTGCTGGCTGCGACCAGGAGGTGACGGAGGATGAGGTGGAGGGTGGCGAGGTGGACCAGCTGGCATCACGCCTGTGCGAGGCAGTGGAGGTGAGTCAGCACCCCCACTCATATAGAATTCATATATAACAATGCTTCTTCTGATGATTGCTGCCAGCTGGCATCACGCCTGTGTGAGTTGGCAACCCCGCTGCTGCTGCTGCTGTTAGGGCAGATGGCAGTGTGTGCATGTGTGGGTGCAAGGGGTGGATGTGTTGGTGCGAGGGTGACGGAGGATGAGGTGGAGGGTGGCGAGGTGGACCAGCTGGCGTCACGCCTGTGCGAGGCCGTGGAGGTGAGTCAGCGACCCCCGCTTATGTACAGTTCTAAAAATTGTATAACCACAATGCTGCTGCTGCTGGTCATGGTTTCATCTCTGTCATAGTTTCTTTCTGTCCAAAGGTCCATCAGCAGCACGATGCTATTGCTAATGACTATGTGCCAGCTGGCATCACGCCTGTGTGAGGCAGTGGAGGTGAGTCAGCAGTGCTGCTGCTGCTGCTTTTCATGGCTTCTTTTCTGTCCAAAGTGCCATCGCCATCATAATGCTACTGCTGATGACTTTGTGCCAGGCATCACGCCTTGGTGAGACATTGGGGGTGAGTCAGCACCGCTGCTGCTGCTGCTGCTGCTGCTGTTGTTAGAGCGGATGGCAGTGTGTGCATGTGTTGGTGCAAGGATGAGTCATGTACTGCTTAGTTCTTACAACAGTGCTCAGTACAAACATGAACCTGAAAGAAATAAAAGCCATCAAGTTATGCAGGACTTGAACGTGCAGGGTTTCACCACTTCTATTCGTTTTGCTCGTACACCGTATGCAGTTGTTCTGGTGTCGAGCGCAGTGTGTCACACACACAGCACACTGACACCAGCACAACTGCATACGGTACATGCTCTGGCCTAGCACAGCGTACCTTCATCGGCAGTTGCACATGCCAGCAGCGCTGACTCATGTTCCACTGCACTGCTGCTCGCGCTGTTGCTGCTTCCAACATGCCTGCATGAAAGTTGACGAATTGCAGATGCTGTGCAGTGCCTGTAGCTTGCCGTCTACCGTGACGCATCTTGCTGCACACTGCTGTTGCTCCTGCTACCTTTCTTCCGGCGTATTTCTATGCATCTCTGCTATGCAGAACAGGAGGACGGCGGAGTGGAGGTGCTGCGCAGTGCGCGCAGCGGCCGTGAATGCTACGCAAGCTGACCCACATTGCCCACATTGTGGAGGTGCTGCCACCTTCTATTTTTCACACTTCTGCTCTGCTCAACAGGAGGACGGTGGTGTGGAGGTGCCGTACAGTGCGCGCAGCGGCTCTGAATGCCACGCAAGCCAACTGATGTTGCCACACTGCTACTGCCTCTCTCTTTCATTACTTCTGCTCTGCTCAACAGGGGGACGGTGGTGTGGAGGTGCTGCGCAGTGTGCGCAGCGGCCCTCAATGCCATGCAGAATGACCCATGTTGCATCAACGCTCTGCCTCTCTCTTCCGTCACTTCTGCTCTGCTCAACAGGAGGACGGTGGTGTGGAGGTGCTGCGCAGTGCGCGCAGCGGCCCTCAATGCCATGCAGAATGACCCATGTTGCATCAACGCTCTGCCTCTCTCTTCCGTCACTTCTGCTCTGCTCAACAGGAGGACGGCGGTGTGGAGGTGCTGCGCAGTGCGCGCAGCGGCCCTCAATGCCATGCAGAATGACCCATGTTGCATCAACGCTCTGCCTCTCTCTTCCGTCACTTCTGCTCTGCTCAACAGGAGGACGGTGGTGTGGAGGTGCTGCGCAGTGCGCGCAGCGGCCCTCAATGCCATGCAGAATGACCCATGTTGCATCAACGCTCTGCCTCTCTCTTCCGTCACTTCTGCTCTGCTCAACAGGAGGACGGCGGTGTGGAGGTGCTGCGCAGTGCGCGCAGCGGCCCTCAATGCCATGCAGAATGACCCATGTTGCATCAACGCTCTGCCTCTCTCTTCCGTCACTTCTGCTCTGCTCAACAGGAGGACGGCGGTGTGGAGGTGCTGCGCAGTGCTTGTAGCTGGCGCATGCCATGCAGGTTTACTATTGCTGCCATACGCTGCTGCTGCCTCTCTGTGCGACACATCTCTGCTCTGCTCAAAAGGAGGATGGTGGTGTGGAGGTGCTGCGCAGTTCGCGCAGCGGCCCTTGATGCCATGCAGAATGACCCACCGCCACATTGCCACACTGCTGCTGCCTCTCTGTTTCATTACTTCTGCTCTGCTTTTCGCAACAGGAGGAGGGTGGTGTGGAGGTGCTGCGCAGTGCGCGCAGCGGCCGCGCGTTTGCCGCGCACTACTGCGCCTTCTGGGACCGGCTGCTGCGCGGCCTGGCTGCTGCCGACCTGCTGTACGACGACTTTGAGCTCAACGACAAGCTGGTGCGACTCGTCACGGCCCTCAACATGTGAGTGCAAAGTCCTCTCTGTACGAGCCAGTTCCATGCAGCAGACCTTGGCTTTTGATTGTGGGTGTGCACGCAGACAGCGAAACACTTCTACTCTGCCAGTGGCAAATGTTGTGCTGTACGACGACTTTGAGCCCAACGACAAGCTGGTGCGCCTCGTCACAGCTCTCAACATGTGAGTGCGAAGCACACCTTGCTCTGCTCATTGCTTGTTGCCAGGAGCATCTGCAGTAGCTTGTCAGTTGGTTGTCAGTTGGTTGTGTAAGTCAATTTTCTGCAGTATGCCTGGGATACTGTGTGCATGCCTGCACACGGAGGCATCTGCAGGCATTGCCAATAGGCATGATGACTTTGAGCTCAATGACAAGCTCGCGTGGCTGGTCACGGCCCTCAACATGTGAGTGCAAAGCACAGCTTGCTCTGCTCTGCAGTAGCTTGTCAGTTTGTTGTGTAAGCCAGTTGTCAGCAGCATGCCTGGATTTTGCGTACATGCCTGCAAACGGGGATATCTGCAGGCATCTGCCGCTAGTACGACGACTTTGAGCTCAACGACAAGCTGGTGCGCCTGGTCACGGCCCTCAACATGTGAGTGTGTGAAGCACAGCTTGCAAGGAATAATTTATCTTCACTTTGCTGTTTGCTAGGATATCTGCAGTAGCTTGTCAGGTTGTTGTCAGTCGGTTGTGTAAACCAATTTTCTGCAGCATGCCTGGGATGTGCGTACATGCCTGCACACGGAGGCATCTGCAGGCATTGCCTGTAGTATGTCGACTTTGACATGACTGGTGTGACTGGTCACAACGCTCAACAAGTGAGTGCAAGCAAAGTTTCAATGGGACCGCGACCTGCTGCCTGTCAGGGGTTTTCTGCAGTTGGATGATTACTGCTTAAACACATGCGGGCTTCCGCGGTTGCTCTGGTGTGTTGCCTGTTTCTGGTTTAGAAAGGTTTCTTCTTTCTAAACTGGTGTGTTGCCTGTTTCTGCCATGCCTGCAGCCCCACTGCGCGCGGCTTCTGCCATGCTGACAGCAGCGCAGCTGCCTTACAAGTGCCAATATTATCATTTGCAACAGAGCCTTGCACAGGCAACATGCCATTTCAAGGCGGAGGAGGAATTTGTCCTTGTCTGCCGCATCGTCTGCTGCCGTGTCCTTGCAGCTCCACTGTGCGCAGCTTCCGGCATGCTGCCACACTGACACTGACTAACTTTCCATTGTCTGTTGCGCTGCTTTGTTTCCCTTGCAGCTCCACTGTGCACAGCTTCTGCCATGCTGCCACGCTGACCGCAGCGCAGCTGCCTTACAGGTGCCAACCTTATCATCTGCCAATACTGGCATATGCATGCATCATGCCATTTCAAAGAGAGAGAAGCGGAACTTGTACCTGTCTGCTGCATCGTTTGCTGCCGTGTCCTTGCAGCTCCACTGTGCACAGCTTCAGGCACGCTGCCACGCTCACCGCAGCGCAGCTGGTCAGCAGCTGGATCACCGTGTCTGCGGGCCTACGAGTGCCAATCTTTCATTGACATTCGCACAATCGCAAGCGCGGCATGCGCAGGCAACATCACATTTCAAAGAAGCTGTTTCTTGTCTGCTGCGGTCGTCTGCTGCCGTGTACTTGCAGCTCCACTGTGCGCAGCTTCCGGCACGGTGCCACGCTCACCGCAGCGCCTTACAAGTGCCAACCTTTTCATTCACAACAGAGGCATGTAAAGGCATCATGCCTTTATCAGTATTGTGCTTGTCTGCCGCATTGTCTGCTGCCGTGTGTTTGCAGCTCCACTGTGCGCAGCTTCCGGCACGCTGCCACGCTCACAGCAGCGCAGCTGGTGAGCAGCTGGATCACCGTGTCTGCGGGCCTCACCAAGAGCCGCGAGCTGGCAAAGTTCCAGCTGGACGCAGAGGAGAAGAAGAAAGCAAAGGTGCGTGCTGCGGCCATAGGGTGCGCCGCTACGAGTTGGGTTGCTGTAGGGGAATCAATAAGAACCTATCCACCTACAGCAGTCTCTCAGCCAACTTGAATGCATGAAGTTTCTTGTGATACCACTGGCACACACCTTGCATGAGAGCGTGTGCTACATCAACCAATCACCTGGCAGAAACTCAGCATGAGTTAGCAGCTGCAGGGGCAAGTGAAGATATTTGCACGTTGCTGTGTGCCAACATCTTGGTGGCTGTTTCACAGCATGCTACTTGCACAACCGTGCAGCAGCACCATTAATAAATACCTAGGTGTACTGCAAAGTGACTGCCAATTGCTTTAGCGGACGCGCTCGGGCATGGCTGCTCTGTTGGCAAAGCAGCAGCAGGTGTGAAAGATGCAGCAGGCTCGGAGTGACACCCCAGCTGCTTATCGATGCATGCACGTCCTCGCGGCATAACAGCAAAGCGCACGCATTGTATCGAAAACATTATTCGATTAACTATCGTTTATAGCAGCTCGCTCGGCAATGTGCTTCGATTTCGCAATGTTGTCGATGTTTTCACCGAGGCACTCTGCGAAGTGCCACTGACAGCAGCCCAGTCAGCACCTGCTGCTGCCAGCACAGACAGGCACAAACAAGCAGGATCGAAGTTCTGAACCAAAAGCCTAAACACTCGTCTGCCAGGCTGCCAGTGGCAGGCACCACAGCTCAAACACAGCAGTCATTCCTTTGTTAGTTAGGGTACTTTCCTGCAGGTGGTCAGGAACTTTTTGATCCGCCTACTGCAAGGGTGCGTGCTGTTGGCAATCTTTTGACGACAAGGTGTGCCCCTACCTGTTGCGTTGCTGCTTTACTAGTGGTAATGCCCGCCTGAACTTGTGCCGTTGTTGGACGCAGAGGAGAAGAAGAAAGCAAAGGTGCGTGCTGTGGCGTTTTGGCCACAAACAAGGTGTTGCCTTCACCTGTTGGGTTGCTGCTTTACCCGTGGTAGTGCCCGCCTGAACTTGTGCCGCTGTTGGACGCAGAGGAGAAGAAGAAAGCAAAGGTGCGTGCTGCGGCACTGTTGTGGCCACAAGGTGTGCGGCTACCTGTTGAGTTGCTGCTGTACCCGTGGTTGGGCCGGCCTGAACTTGTGCCGCTGTTGGTCAACGGGCCCCGGGGTATGCCATGTCTGCGGTGGCGCGACATGCTGTTGTGATGCTGTGGGCTGCAAGGCAGTGCTAGCATGAATTAGGCTTGTGCCATCAATGATGTTGAAACAATAAATTTACCATGCCCCTGTCGTTGCTGTGGCGTGCAGGGGGGCGCTGGCATCAACGCTGCTGCTGCTGCGCTGCGGCGCACGCTGGACCGCTGCCATGCGCGCGTGGAGGACTTGAAGAACTTCAGGAGTATCACTTTCACTGGCGTGTTCAGCCACAGGTTTAGGTGCGTGTGTTTCAGACTGTGTGTTGTCCCAGGGTGCAGTTTATTTGGATGTACTTTCACTGGCGTGTTCAGCCACAGGTTTAGGTGCGCGTGTTTCAGACTGTGTGTTGTCCCAGGGTGCAGTTTTTTTGGATGTACTTTCACTGGCGTGTTCAGCCACAGGTTCAGGTGCGTGTGTTTCAAACTGTGTGTTGTCCCAGGGTGCAGTTTTTTTGGATGTACTTTCACTGGCGTGTTCAGCCACAGGTTTAGGTGCGCGTGTTTCAGACTGTGTGTTGTCCCAGGGTGCAGTTTTTTTGGATGTACTTTCACTGGCGTGTTCAGCCACAGGTTTAGGTGCGCGTGTTTCAGACTGTGTGTTGTCCCAGGGTGCAGTTTTTTTGGATGTACTTTCACTGGCGTATTCAGCCACAGGTTCAGGTGCGTGTGTTTCAGACTGTGTGTTGTCCCAGGGTGCAGATTTTTTGGATGTACTTTCACTGGCGTGTTCAGCCACAGGTTTAGGTGCGTGTGTTTCAGACTGTGTGTTGTCCCAGGGTGCAGATTTTTTGGATGTACTTTCACTGGCGTGTTCAGCCACAGGTTCAGGTGCGCGTGTGCCGTATTGTGTTTTGCACTTTCGCTGGCGTATTCAGCCACAGGTTCAGGTGCGCGTGTTTGTGCCGTATCATGTTTTGCACCTTCACTGGCGTGTTCAGCCACAGGTTCAGGTGCGTGTGGTCCAGACTGTGTGTTGTGTGAGGGTGCAGATTTTGTGCTTGCACTGGCGTTTTCAGGCACAGATTCAGGTGCGCATGTTGCAGACTGTGCGTTGTCTGAGGGCGCAGTTCTTTGGTTGCACCGTAACTGGCGTGTCCAGCCACAGGTTCAGGCGCATGTGTTGCGGACTGTGTGTTGTCTGCGGCGCAAATTGTTTGGATGTACTGTCACTGGCGTGTTTAGCCACAGGTTCAGGTGCGTTTGTGCCGTGTTGGGTTTTGCACCTTCGCTGGCGTGTTCAGCCACAGGTTCAGGTGTGTGTTTGTGTGTGCCGTATCATGTTTTGCACCTTCACTGGCGTGTTCAGCCACAGGTTCAGGTGCGTGTGGTCCAGGCTGTGTGTTGTTGTCCGCACCAGCACCGCTGCCTGCGCACATCACCTGCCGCTGCGCTGCGTGCTGCTGGCGTGCCTGTCAGAGCGCGACATCCTATGGGCGCCGCTCGTACAGCCAGATACGTACCTGGTTGCCAGCCCTACAATCATTATGTGCTGACACACATGCATCGCCCGTTGTCCATAGCATCAGCTGGTGCCTGCATTTTCCGCCATTGTAGTGCTGCTTCCTTGTGCGAGCCTCTGGCGTCATAACAGCTTCTCTGTTCTCACTCGTACTTCAGCTGCTACATTGTGTGATCTCTTGCAAGACATCAAATACACGTAGCAGCTGAGTATGGCTGCGAGTGTTCTAATCTGACACACATGCATCGCCCTTTGTCTATAGCATCAGCTGCTGCCTGCTGTTTCTGCCATTGTAGTGCTGCTTCCTTGTGCGAGCCTCTGGTGTCATGACAGCTTCTCTGTTCTCACTCATTCTTCAGCTGCTAAGCGCGGCTGATCTCTTCCAAGACATCGAAAACACATCGGGTGTTCCACAGCAATGTGGGTGACGGCATTCAAGCCATTGCCATCGAGTCTACTGGCCATTGAGCTGCCCTTTGTGGACGCTGTTGTAGCTAGCTTCTCCACCTGCTGCTGCATCATGCTGCTTTCTATGAAACAAACCAGCGCTGCCTCTGCTATCCCAGCATCCGCTGCTTGCTATTCCAAACAAAAGCCGTTGTAGTGCTAGTCCCTTGTGTGAGCTGCAGCTGTTCCCACAGCTGCTCTAGACTCCACTCATACTTGATCTGCTGGGTCCAATTTAGGTCCTGCAAGAGATCAAACGGACGTAGCAGCTGAAGTTTGACTGCGAGCGCCTGTGCTGACACACAGCATCGCCCGTATTCACTCGGGTGTTGCACAGCAATGAGTGGATGACGACATTGGTGCCATTGACATCGAGTCTACTGGCCATTTATTGTTGCAGAGCTGCCCTATGTTTGGCCATTGTAGTTGGCACTGCTGCTGCGATGGCTCCCCCTCCCCCACTTCCCCTTTGCAGTTGCAACAGCAAGCTCTAAAGCAGCTGCACTCACGTGCCCGCTTGCACAACTGTGAAACTTCCCGCAGGGATGTGGATGACGGCATCCGTGCCATTGTCATCGAGTCCATTGGGCACTGGATTGCAGAGCTGCCCACAGAGTTCCTGTCAGACACCTACCTCAAGTACCTGGGCTGGGCACTGAGTGACAAGAGCCCCCTGGTGCGCACACGCGCAGTGGCAGCCATCGCACGGCTGTACCAAGACAGGTGAGGTGTACTGTGTGTATTCAATGATTGGTGGCATAGTCAGCACCACCGATGCGTGTGGTAGACACAGAATTTGCTTGCTCAGTCAGCAATGCTGTATGTAGACAGATAGATGCATTTTTGGGAGTCCTGTCAGACACCTACCTCAAGTACCTGGGCTGGGCACTGAGTGACAAGAGCCCGCTGGTGCGCACACGTGCAGTAGCAGCCATTGCACGGCTGTACCAAGACAGGTGAGCAAACAGCTGAATGGCAATGTTGCTTGTTTCTTGATCACATTTGTCTCCATTCAACTTTGTTTTATGCAAACTGTCATGTGCTTGTCCTGATGTCAAGTGAACGATATGCATGCCTGTCACCTAGTTCTGACGGCTGCGATCCATTGCCCTGCCTTGCAGCGAGAACGTGGCGCGGCTGCACGAGTTTGCTGCGCGCTTCACGACGCGCTTCATCGAGCTGATGAGCGACGTGGACGAGGCCGTGGCGGCAGCAGCGCTGCACCTGCTGGCGCAGCTTGTGCAGCACGGCGTGCTCAAGCACGAGGTGAGGCCAGTGAAAGTCCTCTGTACAGGTGATGTAGCATAGTTGTTTCGTGTGGCAGCATTGGACGGCAGGCTGTGACTGTATGGCTGGTGAAGCACGGCGTGCTCAAGCACGAGGTGAGGCTGGTTTGAGCACGGCCATCAAAAAGGCAGCAAAGATTTCTGCACATACTTGGCATGACTTTTGGGGGTGGCGGCATTGGACGGCAGGGTGTATGCGGTATGGCCCCTCGAGCACGTTTTGTAACCTGCTGCGTTTGTGGTTATGCTGTGCATTGAGTGCGTCAGACTGAATTCCTGGCATAATGCATACATCCGCGGAACGGCGCAGATGTTATGACACGCACGTGTGCTTGCTGTCTTTGACGACTGTGTGATAGTGCTCAGCCGGAACAAAAGGCGTATGCACGCAAACATGACATGACATGGCATGACATCTGCTGGCCCTGTTCTTTCATGTAGGTGCGTCCGGCGTTTTCAAGGCGCTCAGCCTGAAGTGTTCTGTGCGCTTGCATAACCACCACCAACAACACTCATTGTCCCCAATGTATGCCTGCTTTCCTTTAATGTGTGTTTGCAGGCCGTGTCTGATGTGTTCAAGGTGCTCAGCCAGGAGAATGCTGCGCTGCGGCGTGCTGCTGCTGGGCTGGCTGTGCAGCTGCTGGAGGACCACGGCCGCGCAAGCGTCAACAGGGCGGCAGCAGCACTGCAGGTGACTATCTTTTCTCTTAGCATTGGTTTGGGTGTGTCTGTTGAATGTTTTGTATGTGTGCTGTGGTGCGCAGCGCTGCTGCTGAGCTGGCTGTGCGTTTGCCAATGGAGCACGGCCACGCAAGCGCCAGCAGGGCAGCAGCAGCAGTGCAGGTGGGGGGCACACGTTGATGCTGAGTACATATGCATTCACTGGTTTGTGTGCTACTGCTACTGCTGGAAACCGTTGGTTTCTCAGAGATTCTGCTTGCTTGATGACAGATGGGCTGTCGACGCGTTTTTTGGTGGTTGTTTGTATGTTGTGGTTCACAATGCTGCTGGGCTGGCTGTGCAGCTGCTGGAGGAGCACGGCCGCGCAAGCGTCAACAGGGCAGCAGCGGCACTGCAGGTGAGGGGCCCGTGTCTGTGCTGACGAAATGCATGCAATAGTTATGTGTGCTATCAGGTGCTACTGCTGAAAGCTTGCTGAGGGGTGGGCTGTTCAAGGCGTGGCTGGTTGTTGTTTGTGTGCTGTGGTGCGGTGCAAAGTGCTGCTGCTGGGCTGGCTGTGCTGTAGCCAAAGGAGCACGGCCGCGCCAGCATCAACAGGGCAGCAGCGGCACTGCAGGTGGGAGGGGGGACGTGTCTGCTGATTGTGCATGCATTATTGGGCAGGGCTTTAAACACACAGACGGCAGGAAGTGCGCAGCGGCTGTAGCCAGGGCCGTGGGCTTCTCAAAGTCTGCCTGCTTGATGACAGATAGGCTGCTGAAGTGGTGTATGGTTGTTGTTTGTGTGCTGTGGTGCTAAACGTGTGCTGCTGCTGGAGGACAGGACTGTGCAACATAAAGAAGGCAACAGAGGCACTGCAGTGCCTGTGCAGCAATGCTGTGACAGGCTGCCAGATTTGAACCCTGACATCCTGTTGCATTGTGCCTGCATGTTCTGTGCCTGCAGGCTGCAGCTGATGCTGCTGCAGATGCGCAGCCAGCTGGCAGGTCCAAGGGGGCCAGGGGCAAGGCTGGCAACAAAGGCAAGGGAGGCGCAGCAGCAGGGCAGTCTGCTGCTGCTGTTGCTGCTGCTGCCATGCTGCAGGAGCCGCAGCAGCTGCAGCTGGCTGGCCTACTGGCAGTCATGGCAGGCATGTCTCCGCAGGTGAGCTGTAAGGTATCAAGGGTCCAGTTGTGTGCATGTTGGGTGCATATTGCTCGGTGCGTGCAAGCCACTTGTCTGTTTCAGTGCCTGCAAGCGTTCTGCTTTGCTCTGCATCAGATGGCTGGCCTACTGGCAGTGACGGCAGGCATGTCTTCGCAGGTGAGCTATGAGCTATCTTGTATATCCTTATGCATTCAGTGCTGCTGCTGCATGCTGCATGCTCAATTGTTGCAGCCTTCTTGCTTGTTGCAGTGCCTGTAAGCGCCCTCTGATGCCCTTTATAAGATGGCCAGCTCCACACAGCACTCGGCCTGATCCTGTGCTATAATTCGGCAGCTGATTCACCCTGACGCTGCTGTGGCTGTTTGCTGTGCTTCCTGCAGGCTGGCAACGTCGCAGCAGCAGAGGAGGCGTCGCAGTCTGCTGTGGGCGCTGGTGCTGTGCTGCCCACGCTGAGCTTGCTGCGTGTGGTGGACCTGGTGGATGCGCTGTGGGAGCACATGCCTCAGGTGATTGTGTTTAGTTGTTTAGTTGTTGTTGGCAGCGCTGGCATCTGCAGCAACAGCAGCAGCAGCAGCACATGCTTCAAGCAGCAGTTGAGCTTGCTGCGTGTGGTGGACCTGGTGGATGCACTGTGGGAACAAATGCCGCAGGTGAGGGTGTTCTTCAGTGGTTGGTTGTTGTTGGCATTGCTTGTATCTGCAGCAACAGCAGCAGCACATGCTTCAAACCTCATCTAACCTTGCTGCAGCAGAGAACCTGGTGGATGCGCTGTGGGAGCACATGCCCCAGGTGAGCGTGTTCTTCAGTAGTTGCTGGCAGGGCTGGTATCTGCAGCACAGCAGCAGCACATGCTGCAGGCCTGGCAGACCAACTTGCTGATGAGGGAGCAGATGTAACACTGCTGGTCCTGTGTTGCATACCTTTGCCACGTCTGTTGCTGCAGGTGTTGGGTGACGTGGGAGCGCTGGCTGACCACCTTGCAGATGAGGGCGCAGGCGAGCTGCGTGGTCGCCTGGGCAACGCCAACCTGGCTGCACTGCTGGCTGGATCCGTGTACAGGTGTGTACGGACATGCAGGTGCTGTCTAGCCGTGTACAGGTGCGTGCGGACATTCATGCAGCTGCTCGCTTCAGCCGTCGGTGCCTACATCGCAATGCATCTTTAGCTGGGTGTCAGCAACTGCATGCGCTGTGGCTTCTTGCTAGTTGTTGCACCGCCATGCTTGCATTTCGTTCTAAGCATACACAGCAACTACTAACAGCACTCAGTACTGCACTGCTGGCTGGATCCGTGTACAGGTGTGTACGTACATACATGCAGCTGCTCTCGTTGGCGCCTACGCCAGCAATACGCCTTTTGCACGGCAGCAACTGCATGCGGCGTGGCCTTTTGCTTGATTGTTTGAGCGCTATAGTGCTTGTCTGACCTTTTCTGCCTAAGCACACACAGCAATCCCTAGTAGTATCTAAAATGCTGATGTACGCCCGTGTCACTGCATGTTTGACCTGCGCCTGCAGTTTCGTGCACCCTCCTGCCGCTGCTGCCGGCCGCAGGGGCCGCGGCAGGCCGCCAGCAGCAGCTGCATCTTAACGGCTGCATGACGCAGTACTCAACTTCATGTATGTCTGCGTCGTCGCATGTTTGACCTGTGCCTGCAGGTCTGTGCACCCTCCTGCTTCTGGTGCCGGCCGCAAGGGCCGCGGCAGGCCGCCAGCAGCAGCTGCATCTTAACGGCTGCACTGACGCAGCACTCCACCTTATGTATGTATGTGTCGTCGCATGTTTGACCTGTGCCTGCAGGTCTGTGCACCCTCCTGCTTCTGCTGCCGGCCGCAGGGGCCGCGGCAGGCCGCCATCAGCTGCTGCTGCTGCATCCAGCGGCAGCATTGACGCGGAGGTGCAGCAGGAGGTGACTGTGGCGCTGAGCCAGAAGCTGCCCGCGCTGCTGACGCAGTTCCAGGCAGAGCCTGCGGTGGTGAGCGAGACACAACTTTGATGCATCTGTGTGCAAGCCTTATAATGTCAACTGTTACATATGTTTTTTTGAGCCAGCTTTCGGCATCGGCACAGCGCCTCAACGCCTGGGGAGGCGGAATAAGCACGCTGATAGTCACTGTTGGCGTGAGGTAGACCCCCCAGACCCACTAGGCAGCAGGAGGTGACTGTGGCGCTGAGCCAGAAGCTGCCTGCGCTGCTGACGCAGTTCCAAGCAGAGCCGGCTGTGGTGAGTGAGACACAAGTTGGCGTGTGTGTGCAAGCCTTGACACGCTTCGAAATAATAAGAAGACATCGTAAGCCCACTTTCAGCATCAACACCGCGCCTCCACCCCTGGGGCAGTGCCATCAGAACTTTTGAATCTCTCTTTTGGTTGTTCGCTCTGTTGGGGTGAGGGGGCCCAGACACTTACAACCCCACAAGGCAGCAGGAGGTGACTGTGGCGCTGAGCCAGAAGCTACCCGCGCTGCTGACGCAGTTCCAGGCAGAGCCCGCGGTGGTGAGTGGGACACAAGTTGATGCTGTGTGTGCAAGCCTTACATGCAAACACATCACATAGGTACCTTGTAAGCCAGCTTTTGGCATCGGGGCTTTTGCCATTGGCACAGCGCCTCAACCCCTGGAGAGGTGGAATTAGCACGATGATAGTCACTGTTGGCTAAGGTAGACCACCCAGACCGTTAACACCCCCACTAGGCAGCATGTGACGATCGCCACATACATCAGTGTAAGAAACCTTGTTGTAATATGCGCCAGAACTTGCGTGCATGTCGTTCACTGCACCCGCTTGAACTCTGCAGCTGGGCTTGCTCATCCCCACTGCCTGCGGCAGGCAGGGCACACGCACTGCTGCCAAGCTGCAAACCCGCACCTTTCCAAACGCCTGCATGCTGCTGTGCCTGCATGCTGCTGTGCTGCGTGCCTCTGTGCTGCTGTGCTGCAGGCTGCGCCTCTGCTGGCGATCCCCTCCTTCCTGCGCCTGGAGCAGTTCCTGCTGAGCAAGCAGGAGGAGGGCTACCGGGCAGTGCTGCAGCAGGTGAGAGCGCGTTGCTTTTCTTCGAGTGAATCACGGGCTTGAACCAACGGCAGTCTGAACTCTGCACCACAGTAGCTATAGCCAGCCGCACAAAAGGTCCCTGCTGCGCAAGCAGGAGGGAGAGGCTACAGGGCGCTGCTGCAGCAGGTGGGCCCGTTGAGACAGGCGCTGTTGCTGTTTGGCACTTAGTTGCGAGTTGCCTTGGGGTGATGCGGTCACTGGGTGCTTGACGTTGCAGCAGGCGTTGCCCTTTGTACACTTGAGCAACCCGGTTGGCGGCCTTCAGAGCTCCTACAATCATGAAATCATTTCCAGTACTGGCGTCTGTGTAGCCTACAGCCCCCTGTGTGTGGCGGCTGGTTAGCACGTCTGTCCTACCTTTGTGTGCTGAATATTTGTTGCTGACTGATGGCTGTATGTTGTGCTGCTGTCTTGCAGGCTGACGGTCTGCTGCAGCGCCACAGCCACCTGCCGCTGGTCAACGAGGCAGCAGCTGTGCTGGTGCACGCCAGCAAGCACGGACCTGCTGCACTGCAGGTGAGATTGACACTGGCCACTGGTGTTTGTGTCCGCAGCAGCTGCCTCTGTTGCTTTGCACACATTATGCAGAACTGCGCGTGTGCTGTGGGCAGCCGTCAGCAACGCTGATGGTGTAGGCTCTGTTTTGTGCGCGTAAGCTTAGTGAGCTATGACTTCGCATAGTCGACCAAGTTCACATGTTGCACCATGCGGCACAGGAGATTGGAGGCCAAGTGCTGCACAGCTGCTGCACCACCAGCGCTGCCCGCTTGGCAGCGCTAGCGAGCTACGACTTCATATCGTTGACTTAGTTCACATGTTGCACCATGCGTCCTGCAGGAGATCGGAGGCCAAGTGCTGCACAGCTGCTGCACCACCAGCGCTGCCCGCTTGGCAGCGCTGTTGAGCTATGTCTCCTTATTGTTGACTTGATTCACATGTTGCTCCATGCTCTTGCAGGAGATCAGAGGCCAGGTGCTGCACAGCTGCTGCACCACCGGCGCTGCCCGCTTAGCAGCGCTAGTGTGCTATGACTTCCTACTGTTGACTGAGTTTAAATGTTGCACCATCCATGCAGGAGATTGGCGGCCAAGTGCTGCACAGCTGCTGCACCACGAGCGCTGCCAAGCTGGCGTCAGCAGCATCAGCAGTCGGCAAGCTGCGTGCACACGAGCTGGCAGAGGGCGTAGCTGACCTGGCAGCGAGCCCCAGCGAGGCGCCTGACGCGCTGCAGAGCCTGCTGGCTGCGCTGCAGCGCGTGCGGGTGCTGGTGACAGCAGGGGCGGACGAGCTGTCACGAGACAAGCAGGTGGCCAAGGCATGCCAGGTGAGCGCAAATGTTGAAGCAAATGTGCGAAACTGCTTTAAGTTCCATGGTGATTCAGCGCGTGTTGTTCGGCACACGCAGATGAAGTGTTACTGAACAAGCCGACTGCCGAGGCATGCTGGGCAAGGCATGTGTTTCAGCATGTGTACAGTGCAAGGGTGTGTGTGAAACTGCTGTGGGTTGCGTGGTGTGTGCTGTGTCGCTAAGCGCACACTGGTGCGGGAGCAGATGCGCTGTCTTCCTTAGCTGTGATAGGATCTCACATGATTGAAGCAGGTGAGCAGCACGAGCTGGCGGAGGGCGTAGCTGACCTGGCAGCGAGCCCCTCCGAGGCGCCTGATGCGCTGCAGAGCCTGCTGGCTGCGCTGCAGCGCGTGCGGGTGCTGGTGACAGCAGGGGCAGACGAGCTGTCACGTGACAAGCAAATGGCCAAGGCATGCCAGGTGAGCGCAGATGTTTAAGGTCATGGTGACGTACTTATTTGGGGGTGTTGTGTGAGCACCTGCTGCACCCCCATGCTGCCAACCACAGTTGGGCTGGATGGCCCATGCCTAATGTGTGAAACTGCTGTGAGTTTCGTGGTCATGTATCGCGTGTTTTTGGTTCAAAAGGCAGATGAGGTATTTCTGGACAAGTCGACTGCCAAGGCATGCTGGGTAAGTAATGTGTTTCAGCTTGTGCGTAGTGCAAGGGTGCGTGTGGAACTGCTGTGGGTTGCATGGTGTATACTGCGTCGCTAAGCGTACACTGGTGCGGGAGCACACGAGCTGGCAGAGGGAGTAGCTGACCTGGCAGCGAGCCCCTTGGAGGCGCCTGATGCACTGCAGAGCCTGCTGGCTGCGCTGCAGCGCGTGCGGGTGCTGGTGACTGCAGGGGCGGACGAGCTGTCACGCGACAAGCAGGTGGCCAAGGCATGGCAGGTGAGGCAAGCTGATGTATGAATTACGTGGTGTTGTGTTGATTGTGTTAAATGTGGTGGGGTGCAGGGGGACAAGCTGTCACGCGATAAGCAGGTGACAAAGGCATGCCAGGTGAGCGCAAGTGGATGCGTGTTGAATTACTGTGAGTTGCATGGTGTTGTAGGGGATGTACTTTGGCGCAGGCAGACGAGCTGTCACACTATAAGCAGGTGGCATAAGGCATGCCATGTGAGCACAAGGGTGTGCAGTAGGAATCGTGATATTCATTTCGTGTAAGCCACACCTTTCGGCATCGGCACTGCGCCTCACCCTCTGGGGATGCGGAAACGCAAGGGTGTGTGTATCTCTGCTGTGAGTTGCATGTTGGAAGTGTTGAATGTGTTCGGGAGCATATGCGCTGTCATCGACTGTTATGGTGACTAACGCATGCAAGGTGCACCTGTTCACACAGCTGGGTTGCACATAGCTCAAATCTGACGTGTGCGATTGAGGTAGACTACAGCCTGCCAATTGGACTCTGCTGGTCTACAAACTCACACAAGCTCACACAAACCCCTGTCTCTGCCTGCTGCTGCAGACGCTGCTGCAGCAGAGCCTCGCAGGCCGTGAGCTGGGCCCAGAGATCATGCAGCTGCTGCTGCACACCACCAACACCTCGCTGCTGTGGCAGCAGCGCTCCGCGCAGCACAGTCCTGCGGCAGTCCCTGCCTTCGTGCAGAGCCGCACCAACTTCATGCGAGTGCTGGAGGCGTTGCTCGAAAGCGGTGCAGCAGAGCAGCTGGCGCGTCCCGAGCAGATCCTGCAAGACGGCGGCAGCACTGACCTGGCTGCAGGCGGTGGGTTAGGGTTCCCAGGGGGCGAGATTCCAGCTGACCTGGCACAGCAGGTTTCAGCGGGCATCCCAACCCTGCAGGATCTGGCAGCGCGGCTGCTGCTGGACCACGTGTTCCTTGCAGGAAGCTTGACGAGCCTTGCAGGAAACGCTGCTGCTGCTGCTGGTGGTGAGGATGGTGCTGGCAGCAGCGAGGCTGCTGCTGCGCTGGCTGCTGCTGCGTCCAAGCTGCTGCCCAGCATGACACTGCTCAACAAGTGAGTGGTGGATGTTTAACGTTTGCGTTTTCTTGGCTACTTGGGCCAGCATGTCTGCTGTGTGGGAAGCGCATAGCACAGCACCAAGAGCGCTGGTGATGCCCCAAATGCACAGCATGGTGATGTCCGCATAGCACAGCTTTGCACGCTTTTTGCTGGCAGGTCATCTTTGGTGCGTGCTCTGGTGATTACACTCAATACATCTGCTACTGCCACTGCTTCTGCCGCTGCTGCTGCTGCTGCTGTTGTTCGTCTGGTATGCGCTGCGCTGCTGCTCACCAGGCTGTGGCGCTACTGCCTGTCGGTGCTAGACAGGGAGGGCCCTGATGAGGAGACCCTGGCTGCAGCAGCATGAAACATAACCAATCTGCTGCCGCTGCTGCTGCTGTTGCTCATCAGGCTGTGGCGCTACTGCCTGTCAGTGCTAGACAAGGAAGGCCCGGATGAGGAGACGCTTGCTGCAGCAGAAGACACAGCAGACGATGAGGACGATGCTGACGCTGATGAGGGCTTGGGAGGCACAGCAGACATTGACGGCTGGGATGTGGAGGGTGAGCGAATGTGGCTCCAGGAGTGGCTTGTTCAAACAGATGTGGAGTTGCACACATGTGTTGTCTGCAGTGCGCCCGTCTTCACCTGCTCCAGCATCACATGCTGCATTCATGGGTTCGTCATAGCTGACCCGTTACTTGTGCTTTGCTCTGTCAGTGGCTGACAGCAGCGTTGCCTTATTACTTGTTGTGCAGCACCCCGCGCAGACGGTCGCTGCTTGCTTCAGCTGACACGCGAGTTGTTCTCCTCACCACCACTCACCCACTGAGCCACATGTTTCTTGTTGCGCTGCTGCCCTGCAGGTGCTGCCGCATGCTGCATGCATGCCGCATGCCCTGCAGGTGCCACCGCATGCCGCACGGTGCTGCCGCATGCTGTCACTGCTTGCTGCAGCTGACGCTCGACCTGTGCACCTCACCATCACTCACCCACTGAGGCTTCTTGCATCGTTGCTGCGCGGCTCTGAAGCTGCCGCCACATCCCGTGCGGACCGTTGCTGCTTGCTTCAGCTGACCTGTGCTCCTCATTACCACTCACCCACTGAATCACCCAAACATGTTTTTTGCTGCGCTGCTGCTCTGCAGGTGCCGCCACACGCCGCGCTGCCCACCGCGCAGCTCGCCGCGAGCTGATGCTGGCAGCTGCGCTGCTCATCGCCATTTACCCACCGAATCACGCACATATGTCTGTCGCTGCGCTGCTGCACTGCAGGTGCCGCCACACCCCGCGCAGACCGTTGCTGCTTGCTTCAGCATGTGCCCTACCTAGGCTTTTTATCACCCCTCACTTTCTGAGGTACATGCTTCTTGCCGCACTGCTGCCCTGTAGGTGCCGCAACACGCTGATGCTCGCAGCCTGACCTGTGCTCCTCACCATCACACCCTGAGGCTTCTCTGCCGTTGCTGCGCTGCTGCTCTGCAGGTGCAGCAACACGCCGCGCTGCCCACCGCGCAGCGCGCCGCGAGCTGATGCTGGCAGCTGCGCTGCGCACCACCATTTACCCACTGAACCAGGCATATATGCGTCTTGCTGCGCTGCTGCGCTGCTGCACTGCTGCACTGCAGGTGCAGCCACACGTCAAGCTGCCCACCGCGCAGCGCGCCGCGAGCTGATGCCCGGCCTGTGCTCTATGCAGCACACACTGTGCCCAGCATGCTGTTCCCATTTCAACACAGCACGGACTGCTTTCTCCTTGTTGGTGTGCTATGTGTTGGATCCTCTACATCATCACTCACTTGCTGAGGCTCATGCTTATTGCCGCGCTGCTGCCCTGCAGGTGCCGCCACACGCCGCGCTGCCCACCGCGCAGCTCGCCGCGAGCTGATGCTGGCAGCTGCGCTGCGGCTGGCGCTGCTGCGGCGCAGTGCGGTGCAGGGCCTGGTGGCGCTGGTGGGCTTCAGGGCAGTGGCTGAGCCTGCCTTTTCCTGGCTGCTGTCACGGCTGGTCACTCTGCTGGAAGGCCGACAGCCTGCGGTGAGCGCAGCTACCTCTGTAAAATAATGTGGTGTCATTTAATTTGTGTGTGTGTGTGTGTGTGTGTGGGTTGTTGATTTGTGCGGGTAAAGCTTGTGATGCGACTGTGTCTGCAACTGTGTGTGCTGATGGCTCGAAGCATTGAGTTTCTGCCACCGCACATCAGGCATTGGCAGCACTTGTCCCGTTGGTGTATTTGATGGGTACTCGCAGTGTATTTGCAGTAGACCAAGCTCGCCATCACTGCACTGCTGTGATGCATTGCATATTTGAACATTATACGCACCCACCTCACCTCTGCCCCTGCTGCTGCCGCTCTGCACAACTGTTACCTCTCTTCTCCTGCAAATCTCCAGCACTGGAGTGGTGCGATGCGTTGCAGCAGTGCCATCCCATACCAAAAATGTACACACACCTCACCTCTGCGCCACAACCGCCGCCTCTACTGCAGATCGCCAGCACTGTGCGTGTGATGCGTTGCAGCAGTGCCATTGCATACTGAACGTGTGCACACACCTCACCTCTGCCCTTACTGCTGCCCGCTCGCTTTGCACAACTGTTGACTCTCCTCTCCTGCAGATCGCCAGCACTGTGCGTGTGATGCTGCAGCAGCTGAAGGCGTCAGCGCCCGAGGCTGCTCCGCAGTACTTCCTGGCTGCCCTCAAGACGCTGTTTGAAGAGGCGGTTGGAGAGGAGGAGGCAGGGCAGGAGGAGGTGACTGGAGAGGCACTGCAGCACTTGGCAGCAGTCAGCCACAGGATCGCCAGCCTGTACTCAGGTGGGTGCAAACATGTAAATATTCGTTGTACCGCCCCAAGCTTTATCTGTGTGAAGAGTGCGGCAGAGAAACTGCAGCTATCCCCGGCCACAGGATTGCTGGCGTGTGCTGGGGTAGGTGGGCTGGGCTGGGCTGGATTTGACAGGTAGGCTAGTGGGGGGAGAGCAGGCGGCAGGGCAGGAGGAGGTGACTGGGGAGGCTCTGCAGCACCTGGCAGCAGTCAGCCACAGGATTGCCAGCCTGTACTCTGGTGAGTGCAAACATGCATGTTGACATATGTCAACGGTTTTTTTGCAAGGCCCCAAGCTGTACTGAGAAGAGTTGGGCAGAAACTGCAGCTATCCCTAGCCATATAATTGCTAGCGTGTGTTGGGGTCGCTGGGCTGGGTTGGGTGGGTAGGCTAGTGGTGGGAAACAGGAGGCAGGGCAGGAGGAGGTGACTGGGGAGGCGCTGCAGCTCTTGGCAGCAGTCAGCCACAGGATCGCCAGCCTGTACTCAGGTGGGTGCACGTTTAGGGATCGTTTTACTGCCCGCATCTCGTCCTGTCCACACACATGCGTGTTCGTCCAATATTATCTTCAGCTGTACCTCTCTCTCACACTGCATTTTACACGCCTACCCTGCAGGCCACAACCTGTCCCAGGGCCCGCTGCGCAGCATGTTCACAGCAAGTCTCCTCACCTGCATGCACACAATGTCCCCACTCTCATCTTCAGCTGTACCTCTCGCTCACACTGAACTGACATCATGCACATGCCTTGCTCCCTATGCCCTCACTGCAGGCCACAACCTGTCCCAGGGCCCGCTGCGCAGCATGTTCACAGCAAGCCCGCTCACCTGCCTACACACAATGTCCCTACACTCATCTTCAGCTGTTCCCCTCTCTCACGCTGCATTTTTATTGCCCTTTGTACACCTCATGCCTACCCTGCAGGCCACAACCTGTCCCAGGGCCCGCTGCGCAGCATGTTCACAGCAAGCCCGCTCACCTGCCTACACACAATGTCCCTACACTCATCTTCAGCTGTTCCCCTCTCTCACGCTGCATTTTTATTGCCCTTTGTACACCTCATGCCTACCCTGCAGGCCACAACCTGTCCCAGGGCCCGCTGCGCAGCATGTTCACAGCAAGCCCGCTCACCTGCCTACACACAATGTCCCTACACTCATCTTCAGCTGTTCCCCTCTCTCACGCTGCATTTTTATTGCCCTTTGTACACCTCATGCCTACCCTGCAGGCCACAACCTGTCCCAGGGCCCGCTGCGCAGCATGTTCACAGCAAGCCCGCTCACCTGCCTACACACAATGTCCCTACACTCATCTTCAGCTGTTCCCCTCTCTCACGCTGCATTTTTATTGCCCTTTGTACACCTCATGCCTACCCTGCAGGCCACAACCTGTCCCAGGGCCCGCTGCGCAGCATGTTCACAGCAGGCGCCACCTGGGCCCTTGAGGAGCCAGCAGCACGTGCAGCATTCCTGCCGACCTGCCTGGGGCCCTTCACAGCCAAGTTGGCAGCAGCAGAGGCAGGCCAGGTGGCGGCGCGGCTTGAACAGCAGCTGCCGGCAGCAGAGGCAGCACTGCAGGGGCCTGAGGCAGCAGCAGAAGATGAGGAGGCTCTGGAGGACCTGCATGCATTCTTCAAGTCGCTACAGGTGTGTCACATCTGTTTCTTAGTTGTGGCGTGTCTTGAGCGTGCTGATGCGCGCAGGGCGTGCAGTGCTGAGGCGCGTTGGCGGCATTATCTGGTGTTTGCTGTTGTGGTGTGCCGCACATCTTGCATGTGTCGTACCAGGTCACTGTACGCATTGGCAGCACTGCAACGGCCAAGATGCAGAGCCGCTTCTGCTTCTACAGCAAGGCTGTAGCCAACCCTGCTGCCGTTGCTGTTGTGCAGGATCGTGCTGCTGGCAAGAAGGCCACTCGTGGCGTGCTGAAGACTGGCAGGGCAGCAGCAGTCGATGCATCAGACGAAGAGCCTGAGGCAGCCGATGAGGATGACACATCAGCAGGAGCAGCAGCAGGCAGGAAGAAGGCTGCAGGCAGGGGCAGGACGATCAAGTTTGCAGCTGATGTGGAGCTGCAGCCAGACGATGACGAAGGTCCAGGCGCTGCTGCTGCTGCAGCTGGCAGTAGGAAGGGCAGAGCTGGTACCGCTGCCGCAGCAGCGGGAAGGAAGCGTGCTGCAGCAGGTGCAGCAGCAGCAGGCGGCAGCAGCAAGCGGGCCAGGAAGCAGCAGCAAGATGCAGATGACGAGTGGGATGACACTCCTGGCAGTGCAGCTGAGCAGCCGCAGGGCTCAGAGAGCAGCGGCGGCTGGCACACCAAGCGCAGCAGCAGCAGCAGCCCTGCCGCCAAGCAGCGGCAGTCGCCAGCAAAGCAGGCGCGCGGCAGGCTGCAGCAGAAGGGTGCTTCACCAGCTGCTGCAGTGCCAGCGCCAGATGCTGCTGCAGCGTTGGAGGAGGAGGAAGACGCCATTGAGGAGTATGAGGACAGGGCTGCTGCTGCTGTGCCGCATGCAGCAGGCAGGCAACGTGCTGCAGGTGGGTGCTTGTTCTGCTCTAGTTGTGCCTAGGCTCGAGTGTTAAATGGAGTGGGTGTGTTTATCGCTTGCATCTTCTGCTACTTGACAGTGCCAAAAGCTTGCTAGCCGCCTGCTGCCTTGGATCCGCATACACGATAGCAGAGCAGCATGTAATGCATATTCTGGTGCTGCCAACTGCTGTGGCAAGTGCGGAGTGCTTGCAACAACATGTGCACTGAATCAGACTAGCCAAAGCAGATGATCTGGGTTGTAAAGTGACAGAAAATGTGCAAGGCGTCAGGAGCATTTCATCTGCATGGCAGGGAGCGCGAGCTCTTGCTTGGGTTGTGCTAGCGGTTGTGTGCATGCTGCGCTGGCGGTTGTGTGCATTCTTCGCTGTGTGCATGCGCTCATCTATGTTTGCACACCATCTTGATGTCAATCTTTTTACACAGGCTTGGGCTTTCGGGGCACTACTGAAACTGCCGTCATGCCTGCTGCCTTGCAATCATGTCGCAGGTGGTGCGCGTCAGGCAGCAGCCGCAGCGCCAGCTTGCTCACCCAGGGCTGACCTCAGGCTGATTGACAGCGATGCCGGACCCCTCAACACGCAGAGTCAAAGTCAGAGCCAGGGCAGGGGCAGGCAGGGCAAAGCAGCAGCAGCAGCGGCAGGTGCTGCTGCACGGGCTGCTGGAAGGGGCAGGCGGGGTGCTGCTGCAACGCAAGAGGAAGAGGAGCAGCTGCAGGAGGAGGAGGAGCAGGAGGAGCAGCAGCAGTATGACGATGAGGATGAAGAGATGGGGGATGCTGAGGCTGCCGATGACTTGGCGGCTGACACGGACGAAGACGGGGAGGAAGCTGAGGAGCAGCCGGACGAGGACGACGAAGAGCGGGATAACGAGGAAGAGGACGGGGAAGAGCACATGCATGACGAAGAGCAGGCACGGTATGCAGGCAGTGAGGAAGAGAAGCAGGACGAGGAGGGGTACGATGAGGAGGCGCAGCCCGAGGCGAGCCAGTTTAGCGAGCCGCTGCAGAGCCTCAACCTAGTGCTGGAGGACATGCCGGACGAGGAGGACGACGTTGACGGGGGCGTCGTAGTGGACGAGCCGCCGCCCACACGCAAGCAGGGCAGGCGGCGGCGCTGAGGTGGGTCCATGGTGTGGCTGCTTCGCAGGGGGGGGGGGACGCAGGGGGGCAGCTTGGGTTTCTGATACGTGCCAAGGTATGGCTTTGAAGTAGGGGGTTTGGCGCGTGCGCTCCTGTAAACGCCAAGCCTAGCCGTGGGTGGGTTACATGGCAGAACATTGGTTTATGACCGGCTGGTTTCGCATGTCATGCCAGGCTGGTTTGCAAACATTTGGCAGTGACGGGTATGCATGACTACTGGTAGTAGTAACCATAGTATTTTGGTGCATGACTGCTTTTGACTGCATCTTTGACTTGTAAATAGGGCTGACATGGCTGCTGCCTGCATGTGGTAAGCAGTATCTGCACGTGGACAGAGTCTATGGGTAGGGTGGTTTTTGTACTGAACAGGTAGAGCAAGTGGCATTTGACTATGCTGCTGACACCTGCCTGCATGCCATTGTGCAAGGCACTGCTGTCCGACGTTGCACTGCATGACTTCTGTCATGGTTCGTCTGAATGGGCTTCTGCTTTTCATCAGAAGATATTGATGGCACGCTGCATTTCTGTACCTCGATGGATCTGCTGCATGATCAGCCTTTTGGCGGCAAGTGGTGATTGCTGTCTTTGGTACTGCTGTTGCTGCTGTGCAGTAGCTGCTGTGCGCACCGCACCAGTCAATCCTTGAAATTCTGGCACTTTGTCTGCTTGGATACAACTTGTTGCCAGGCGTGAGACTGTCAGGGTCAAGCATGCAATAAAAATCAGCGTATCCCTTCTGGTGACATGCATGTGGGCGGGACCTTTGCAGAGGGGCCGGGGTGTGCGGTGTCACAGCAGGAGGCGGTGTCTCACATACCATATCATGCTAAAATTATATACAACGCAACGTAAATCCATCTTTACTGGTGATCGCCACGAATGTACGGTGCCGTGTCAGGGACTTGTTCTTTGGAATCCGAGCCGCTGCCTATCCCTGGTGGCGTAAGTGTGACGCACCCGTTGACCACGTTCTGCTACCCGGTGTTCGGCGACTGGCAGCGATCTGTTGAGGTCACCCGCAGACTAGGTTCGCCTGCTCAGGAGACAGACGAGCTGTGCAGCAAGTATTATGTGCTATAATACATTGATAAAGAAGATCAAAGTTACATAGCAGCTCAACATGCGCAAGAAGGCAGAAGCCCAGGACAGAAATCCCAAACCTGATAGCCCTATGCTAGCCTGCACGTGATGCGCCCTGTGTGGCACATCTGGGTTGTCTATTTGGTCCTTCTTGCCCCGGATCACGCGGCCACAGCGGCTCTGCTGTGCCCTGGTGTCACAGGAGATGTCTGTGCAGAGACATGTGAGTGCAGTGACGCGTGACTTGCTGCATGGTTTCCTGCAGCAATAGCACCAATGATTAGACTTACGGTGGCTTATAGGCATATATACCTGAATCAGCTGCTGCTTGGCATCGTAGGCAAGGCACTATGATCAAGAGGCAGCCCACATCATCGCCAGCAGCAGCAGCTGCTGCTGCCAGCACCCACACCCCAACAACCAGTAGCACTAAAGCACCATCGCGCAATGCCTGCCAAGCCGTGCAGCCTCTACTGCAGTGTTGTTTGTACCAAATGTTGCTTGTGCCGAGCAGCTCTGTGGGTGTGCATGCTGCTTGCCCTGCAGGCCAGCTGCATGTCTGCAAGCAGCTGGCAGCGTTCTACAAAGCCACCAACAACATCAACCCTGCAAACGGGCCGTGGGATGAAGAAGCAGGATGGGAGCAAACCTCGCGGCGCAACTGCAGCCAGCTGCTGGCTGCATCCTTACGCAGCAGCAGCAGCCGGCCAGCCTACTGCTCTTGGTTTGGCATAACCTGCTGCAGCCGCAATGAGTCATCCGCAGGCAGATGCAGTCCGGTCAACGCAGTGTCGGAGTTCAACCTTCAGCTGAACAACATCAACGCGAGCATCTCAGATGACTCGTTCATGCAGCCGCTGCTGCAGCTGCACGCGTGCGGCTTGAAGGTGCTGAATCTGGAGCAGAACACTTTCGATGGCTCGATGTCTGATGACTGGGGCAAGATGGTCAACCTGCAGCAAATCACACTGGGTGAGTCGTGTTATACTTGCGTACTTCAATGCAGCAGCACGCACAGCAGCAGGAGCAGTGGTAGCTGCAACAGGATGGTGAAAGGGGGCAGCAAGTGGTAAACTTGCTACCGCATGGTCTGGGGCAGCAGGAGCAGACGCTTTAGCAGCAGCACCACATGCCGCAGAAGCAGGCGCATTAGCAGCAGCACCACATACTGCAGAAGCAGACGCATCAGCAGCAGCACCACATACTGAAGCAAGGGCGGTGCTGCAGCACTTGGTGCTGTGCGTCTGAACACCCTGCTGTGTGTCTGAGCACGCTGCTGTGTGTGCTGTGCTGCAGCCAACACGTGGATCACAGGCACGATCCCTGACTCGCTGCGCAAACTGCGCAACTTGACCAAGATCAACCTGTCAAACACGTGAGTGGGCCAGCTGCTTCTAAAAGCAGGTTCTGAGCACCCTAGCTGTACATGAGCAGCTGCACTGAGTGTATGTACTGGCGTGTCATGCCTTGCGTGTCGCTGGTTTCTGTCTGGCACGCTACCCTTATCACGCGCCACAATATTCGCTTGTCTGAGACAGTCATCACTGCCTTGTGTTCTCTGTGTTATGCAGGTGGTTGTCAGGCATGCTGCCGCCATGGCTGTCTGAGCTGAAGCAGCTGCCAAGCGCTACTTTTGCGATCGTTTCCACACTCTTATCCCTGCCTCGTCGTCTGTCTGTTATGCAGGTGGTTGTCTGGCACGCTGCCGCCATAGCTGTCTGAGCTGAAGCAACTGCTAAGCGCTACTTGCCACCGTTTCCACACTCTTACAGCGGCCTTGTATTCTCTGTGTTATGCAGGTGGTTGTCTGGCACGCTGCCGCCATGGCTGTCTGAGCTGAAGCAGCTGTCAAGTTTGATGCTGGGCCAGACAGGCCTGGGGGGCAGCTTCCCTGCTGGTGTGGGGCAGCTGCATCAGCTGCAGGAGCTGAACCTGGAGGGCACTGCGTGAGTGTTCATGCTTGCGTTGCTCAGAGGTGCCGCGCGTGGGATCTTGAACAGTAGCTGCCTCGTAGCACCTTGAGCTGTAGCAGCATTTGCCTGGCATGAGCCAGCTGCACCAACCGCTGGAGCTGAACCTGGAGGGTACTGCGTGAGTGCTCATGCTTGCGTTGCTCGGGGTAGTTGGTGTTGATCGGCGCAGCAGCCTGTAGCCAGTCATTGGACTACTGCACCAGCAGAAGGAGCTCAGCCCAGAAGGGCCCTTTGTAGCATTCAGAGCAGCATGAACGGTGCTGCGCGCACTGTGAACTGCCGCCCACTGCTGATGAACTTCACAAAACGGATTTGCTGTGCTGTCGTTTCTGTGTGGTGGTGTCTGCAGGCTGACGGGAACTCTGCCTGCAGACCTGTGCCATCATCTGGGTGAGATGACTGCTGCCAGAATTGGCTGCGTCAATTTACATGCTGCACCCATGCGTGAGAGCAATGTACCGCCAGCTTGTGCATGTTACGTTGCTTGATTGCAAGGAAGATTAGCCTTTGTTGCTGCATCGTCATGCCGTGAGCGTATGCCGGTTCTTTAACCTTTGATGCCGCTGGTCACGCACTCTACCATGCAGCAGAATCAACAACTTGTGCAGTGCACACGGCAGCGCAAGCAGCACAATGTCTGCTGACGTGGTCATGCTGCTGCTGCTTGTCAAATCCCTTGTCCTGCAGGCACCAGCAGGCTGCTATCCCTCAACATCAGGCGCAGTGGACTCAGCGGCAACACCTCAGTACTGGAAAACTGCCACAACCTGGTGCAGCTGGACATCTCGCACAACAACTTTAGCGGACAGCTGCCAGCTAGTCGCAACTGGGGCCAACTGACGATGTATCATGCCAACAACAACCGCTTTTCTGGAACGTTGCCGCGCGCGCTGTGCCAGTATGCCAACTTGTTGAGGGTCTTGGACATCTCACACAATGAGGTGGGGGTGGTTGCGCTACTGATGCTGCTAACATTCAGCGACTAGGGCACAAGTAGTTCTCAAATCAGCAACGCTGCAGCTTACTCTGTTGGATGCATCTCACACGCGGCTCTGGTGCAATTGTTCACTCTGCACATAGCAACTTCAACACCACAGCACAGACGTGGCTGTATCTCTGATACAACCTCTGTGCTGCCTTGTGGCTGCCGCTTGCCTTGCGCAGTTTTCTGGCATCATTCCATCGCGCATAGGCCTCTTGGCGAGCCTGGAGACCCTAAACATCGCCAACAACCAGTTCACAGGCGAGTGCAAGCCGCGACAGGGATGATAAGTGCGCATGTTGTGTCAGCACGCAGACAGTATTGCACAGACGGATGTACATGCAATGTGTGCCTATGCGCAACAGGTTCCTGCAAGCGCTTGTACACAGCATGCATGTACATTCACCTCATGAAAGGCATTCTCCGCTCATGCAAATGCCAGAGGTGGCATGTTAATGGGTAACATGATGATGATGATGATGATGCAAATGCCAGAGGTGGCAGCGAAGCTTGCTTGGTGCTTCAAACGGTGCTCCTCACCCAACCTCTGGGTTATATGGCTGCACTTCAAGTGGCTGAAGCAACTGCTGCCGCTGCTAGAGCATATGTATGTCTGCTGCAGGGCCTGCTGGTGGTCTGAGAGTGGGCCTTTCTGTGGTTCCTTCGTCCTGCTGTGTGCTGTGTTTGGTTGACTGATTGCAAGGCCCATCACAGAGTACATGCTTCTGCAGCTAAACCAACCACCCATGTGCAGCTGCAACTGAAGTAGCCTAGACATCTGCTCCTGCTACGCGTTTGTATGTCTGATGCAGGGCCCATCACGGAGTACATGTTCTACTTCCCGGGCCTGCGGCAGCTGGACGTCAGCAGCAACCAGCTCGTGGGCACCATCCCCTCCTACGCGCTGATGTAAGTGTATGCTAAGTGGTTGCATCGCTAAGTGCCTATTCTATTCTAGCCTGCGTTTGTTGGATGTGCTTTGCGTATGCAACAAATGCAACAAATGCCACTGATGCTCTGCAGAGCATTAAAAGCAGGCATTGACGTTGGCTCAGTGACCCCTGGCTAAGTGGTGTCAGGCAGGCACGCGGAGCAGCTGCCTGCCAACGCTGTCCATGTGTGACTACCTACTGCCTGAAAAACTCCCTGGCTATTGCTGTCATGCCGTAGGTTCACTCTGGCGCTGCTGTTTGGGGACTTCAGCAACAACAGTGGCGTTACCGGCATCATCCCCCCGCAGATGGGCTTTGCAGGAGACCTGCGCAGCATGTCACTAACGGGAACTAACATGTCATGTGCTGATGTCATCAAGCCCTACGCGGTGCGCGTCAACAACAGCTGCAACAACCAGGACGTTTGCCTCACAGACGTTTGGACAGGGGCGACGCACGAGCAGGAGTATGTGTGTCCAGACGAGCAAGTGCTTCCCTGCTTCCTCACGTTTGCGATTGAGTCACTCCCGCGGGATGATGCCAGCAACATGCGCTGCAGAATCATCGTGCGGCGTGCGCCGGAGGACGCCAGGGCTGCGTGCTCTGCTGGTGTTGTGCCGTTTTCGCTGGGGGGAGAAGGCGAAACGCTGCCAGACATCCGCAGGACGGCCAGTGAACAGTCGTGGCTGATTGACCCCTCGTACTACCAGTACAGAGGCTGCACCTGCCTGCTGGTGAGTGTGGTGTGTGTGACAGGGCTGAGCATGGCGGTTGCTGCTCGTATGTTTATAGGTAGAAGGGCTTGACAAGTATGCCTATCTGATCTGCTGACAGCTGAGGCGCAGCACTATGGCATAGCAGGGGTAGGGCCGCCTATGGCATAGCAGGGTGGGGCCGCCTGTCATACCTCCTACGAATGCTGAGCTGCAGAACTATTGTCTCTTGCGTCCGTGTTTGCAGGGCTTCAAAGAGGTCTGGACCAAGAACGGGACCATGCTGACGTGCGTAGAGCAGCCCAGCATCGACAGCAGATCAACAGCCATCATCGCAGCTGTTGCGGCAGTTGCCGGTTTCGCGGTGCTGTGCGCATTACTGGCTGTCGGGGTGCTCTACCTGCGCACGCAGCCTCGCTGGCTGCGTGAGCGCGTGATGCAGGCCAAGCGGCTGCAGGGCGCGCCGCGCGCTGCCAAGCCCGGCGACCGCGTGCACGTGAGCGTGGTGGTGACTGACGTGAAGGGCTTCAGCGCGCTCACGCGGCAGTACCCCGACGCCATGATCAAGGCCATGGGGGGGCACAACAACATCATGAGAAAGGTGAGTAAGCCGTGCATGGGATCTTGATTTGCACAAGGGCTGTTGAACGTTTTCTGGCAACAACATGTGCAGCCTGCAGCCGCTGCATGACGCGGACATGTGTCATGCTGCTGCAGCCTTTTTCTCACCAGGCAACTGTTGCCAGCATGCCTGCATGGCATAAGCAAGGGTGTACATATACTGTGTGTGGCTGGGCGTGGCACGCATCGTTGTGCCTACACTGTAACATGGGACGGTAGCCAAAGTGTACGCTG
Source organism: Tetradesmus lagerheimii (assembly GCA_902809745.2). Lineage (NCBI taxonomy): Eukaryota > Viridiplantae > Chlorophyta > Chlorophyceae > Sphaeropleales > Scenedesmaceae > Tetradesmus > Tetradesmus lagerheimii. Next base: position 94,614 of record CADDIJ020000822.1, read on the forward strand.
TGTGTCTGCTGTCCCCGTCTGCCCGCAGGCGTGCCACATGCATGCGGGCTACGTGCTTGACCAGGAGGGTGACAGCTGGGCGGTGGCCTTCCACGACGCAGACGACGCAGCAGCATTCAGCCTGCAGGTGAGGACGCATACTGCTGTTGGTGGTCCGCTGGGTTTTTTGAAAGACACTGCAGGGCTACGCGTGCTCTCATTGCCTGCAGAGGGCACTTATTGCGTGAAGCAGTGAATCTTACTTGTTGGACGAGTGTGGTTCTGGACACTGACAAGGCTGAAGAAGCTGGTGATCATGCTGTGTAAACCTTGTACCCCTGTGTGTTGCTGGTGTGTGCGCAGGTGCAGCAGGCGCTAGCGCGCAAAGTGTGGCTGCTGAAGCTGCCAGCCCATGCACAGAACGGCAAGCAGGAGTCAGATCTGCTGCTGTCATTGGACAGCCTACGGCAGCAGGGCCTGTTACAGCCTGGCAGCCTCAACAGGAACCCCAGCGTAGCCTCAACAGCAGATCATACAGCGGGTAGCCCCTTTGCAGCAGCAGCAGCAGCAGCAACACCAGCAGGTGTTGCTCCCTCTCAGGCAGCAGACAGCCATGCAGCAGCGGCTGCGGATGCCCATGCTGCAGCTGCAGCAGACGCAGCATACAGCCAGCAGCAGCAGCATAGTAACACGAGCTTAGAGCAGCTGCTGGTGCTGCCGTCTGGAGACTCACATTCTGCAATGACACGTGGGCCAATGCAGATGAGTTTCACGTCTCAGGGTGGCGGCGCCGGCAGCAGCCAAAGTGGCAGCATGGCAGTACGCAGTGAGCCGGGTCCTGCTGGCGCTAGCGGACCTCTCAATTGGCTGTTCAGGCAGCCTCTTAGCAGCACCAGCAGCGACAGCAGCGGTCCTTTGCCTACAGCGCAGATGTCTGTTAGCAGCGACACACACCCTGACCTTGCAGGCTCAGCTGCTGCAGCCAGCCAGCAGCAGCGGCAGCATGGTGAGCTGCAGCAGCAGCAGCAGCTGTCAGATGTTGAGGCAGGTCAACAAGATGTGAACAGTAAGCTGCCTGCGCTCTCAGGGCGGCAGCAGTCTGGCGCTTCGTTTGGTTCTGCCATCTCGTACATCTTAGGCGACGGTAGCAGAGGTGACAGCGGCAGTACCAGGCGCTCTGCCACCACAGACACACCGAGCTTCAGTGGGAAATTGCAGAGCAAGTCCAGCTCGCTGCTGCATCGCTTGACCAACCGCAGCAGCAGACAGAGCAGCCTTGTGGGGCCCCTAGGCACCACAGGACTGCAACAGCAGCAGCAGTTCAAGGCGTTACGGATCAGTGTGCGTATCGGCATTGCGTCAGGGACACTGCAGTATGGCAGCGACCTGCAGAACTGTGAGGTCACGCAGAGGGCAAAGGGTGAGTTTGACCAAGTTTGAGCGTGACTTGTTTGACCAGGTTTGACCGTGACTCGTTTGACCGCTGAGCAGCATATGCACCATGCTGGAAGCAGCTATGTTCCTTGTGTCATCAATCCACCTCTTTCGCCTCGCGCCAAACACAACGTGGACACTCTGCCTTGCAAAATTTGTCCTGCCGCTGCAGAGCTGGTGAGCGACGTTGCGAACGGCGGGCAGGTGCTGATTGACGAGCCCACCTTCCTGCTGGTGAAGGACTCGCTCAGCCTGCTGGGCACGGTCAGCGAGGCAGGCTACGACGACCGCATGCTGCAGCGACTCAACCAGGCGCGCGTGGTGGGGAGACTGCAGCAGCTGGTGGCCTGTGCTACAGCTTGCAGCAGGTAAGCCTGTACAGTATGCTGCAACATGGCATGCTTGGCTCATTAGTAGCTGCAGCTGGCCCGTTGCAACATGCTACTCATGCAGCTACTGATCATGAGCTCGTTTCTGTTGACAATCTGGACTCTGTTGCAGCCTAACAATGAGGTCCGTTGACGTCTTGCTGTGCTGCAGGCGCGAGGCGTCCTTCAGCAGCCCGCTGCCTGAGGATGAGCCGCAGGACTATGAGCACGACGCCATTGTGGTGCACATGGGGCGCTTCGCAGCAGAGACGCCGCTGCCGCCCGGACAGCCTGACGAAGCGAAGCCAGCTAGCGCGCAGCTGCAGCAGCAGCAGCAGGGGCGCAAAGGCAAGCTTGCTCTGGAGCAGCTGTCTACGAAAGCTGTCGATGGGGAAGGAGAAGGTACAGCAGACGGTACAGCAGATGGTACAGCAGCAGCAGCGCCTCCTGCAAGCCAGAAGAGAGGGAAGAGTGAGCCAAACCTTGAGCTGCTGTTTGTAGGCAGCCGCGTGCAGCGCACACAGTCCAGCAAGCAAGGCGCAGCTGCTGCTAGGAGCAAAGCGCAGCAGCTGCAGATCCAGCAGCTGCACCTGTACAGCATCGCGTGCCCGGGCATGCGTCGCTGGCCGGACAACACGCAGGACCTGGGCGCTGCGCTGGCCTGGGCTGAGCCGGTCAACATGAAGCCGGGCTGGGCGCAGCTGCAGAAGGGATTCTTCCAGGCGCCAGGTGGGGCGACAGCTGGCCGCTGATTTGAAAGTTGTTACAAAATGAAATATGACAACATGCTGCTACTTACTATGTAACACTAGGCTGGTGTTAGCTGCAGGCAGCGCAGGTGTAACTTCAAGCATTGGCAGGGGCCAACTATTGTCAGGTGGCAGCTGTGGTTTGCGTGTGGCGTCAGGATACAGACAAGTTGGCCACATGGCGCAAAGCAGATCAGTGATGCTGCAGACACGCCGCAGCATGAGTCATCACATGCCACGCTGACTTGGTCAAACTTTGTGGCTTGCAGGAGCCTGGCAGATGGACCTCACTCCAGCAGGGCAGCAATCCACCAACCACAAAGCAGTGACACTTCCTGACGTCACCATCGTGTTTGCCAGCGTTGCTGAGTCGCTCAGCTTCACATCAAAGCAGAGCCGCGCCACTGTGCGATCGGTCAACGCCAGCATCGTGAGGGTCATGCTGCAGCAGATGGAGCACGTACCCGGCAACGACGGCTACCTCTGCAGGTGGAGTTCTGTTGCGGCTAGTCTAGCTCTTACAGCATTACAAAACACTGTACTTGTGATCGCGTTGCAGTTACAACGAGCAGCACCACCCTCCTCAAGCCTGTTGAGTACACAAACAGGTAGCAGTGGATAAGCACATGGGCTTTGACTATGTTTGACCAAGTTTGACCAAGTTTGACCTGCTGCTGCTGCAGGTGTCAGGAGGGGGCCTTCCAGTACATGGTGGCATTTGATCAGCCACACCATGCAGTGCAGTGGTGTCTGCTGGTGCAGGTGCGATACCATTCAAATCTATTACAATCCACTGCAAGAGTTGATGCAGCATCAGCACCTCATGATCCCTGATGCTGGCCAGTGTGTTACACTGGTTCATGGCATGCCTTGCAGAGCAGAGAAGCAGCGACATTGTGCATGCACGTGATTGCGCAGCAGCCAGGGGCTGTGAGGAACCGTGCATACTACTTGTAGGTTCTGCTTGACTTGCTGAATGTACAGATGCGCTTGGTCAGTAGTGCTACTACTGATGCTTGCATGCCCCATGTTCAACCACGACTGCCATGTTGCAACTGCCCCTGCTGCTGCGTTCCTGCAAGCAGGAGGCGCTGCTGTATGAGCCGTGGGAGGCTGCTGTTCTGCGCCACCCAGGGTTCGAACCTGTGACCTGCCCTGACAGCGGCCGGCTGCTGTTTGCGGGCCCCCGGCTGCGCATGGGCCTGGCAGAGGGGGCGCCACACAGCGTGGCACCAGACCACTCAGGACGCGCTAACTATGCTGTGAGTTGCGCTCCTAAGTTGAATCGATACATGCAGCAACACCTATGCATACATGCAAGTGCGACTCCTACAGTGGCCTGCGTCAGCATCAGCAACCCAGCAGCAGGCTTGACATGCCTGTCATCCACCTGTCTATCGTGCTGGATAGGCATGGGCCAGATGATGCATGCAGCTTTCATAGCCTTGTAGGTGCAGTTTCAGGCGGCATTGCACTGCTGGTGACGCATGTACACATGATTTTTCAACCCACAGGTTGGTCGAGTGTCTACGCATGTTCCATTGCCGACTGTTACCTATTCGTTCTGACAGTGCCTCCTGCGTCTGTCTGCCTTCCCGCATGCCTCGCGCAGGGCCCGAGCGTGATCAGGGCAGCTCGCTTCATGGATGCTGCTGCGCATGGCGGCCAGGTGGTCACAAACCTGGAGCTGCTGCGCAAGCTTGCTATGGGCTGGGTGGCGCAGCAGAGCGAGAAGCAGCAGCAGCAGCCGCAGCAGCAGCAGCAGCATGGCCAGCTCAGCAGTGCAGCAAGTGTTAGTCAAGAGCAGGCAGGTGCAAGCTTCTGGCAACAGCAGGAGCAGGAGAACCTGATGCAGCTAGGGTCGCTCAGCTGCATTCCTTCTATTGCTGAGGGGCAGCAGCTGCAGCTGCAGCAGCTGCTGCGGAGGCACAGCGAGGACAGCAAGCACGAAGGTAGCGGCAGATGCACTGCAGATCAGGCAGTTGCGCCGCGGTCAATGAGTTGGTCAACTGCGCGTCCTCCAGCTACTGCAGCGTTCAGGCAGTGGAAGGCGAACGGGAATGGCGACAGGGCAGCTGACACCAGCACGTTTCAAAGTAGCTCACAGCCACAGCAGCTCACAGCAGCAGTAGCAGCAGGGGCGAGTGCGGCTGCTGCAGGACCTGGTGATCTGGATGCTGTGTTTGCGCTGCACCTTGGCGCGTTCTGCTTCAAGGGCAGCGGCGAGTACGGGATGGTGAGCCTGCTGCATGGCGCGCTGGCGGGGCGCGTGTTCCCTGCGGAGCCGCCGCGGGGCAAGGGCGAGCGGCTGAGGGGGGCAGCGGGGGGCGCGGTGCGCGACCTGCCGGGAGTGCACCTGAGGCTGCCGCCAGCCCTGCTCGCGGCACGGCAGGGCATGCAGGCGCAGCTACAGCAGCAGGATGGTGAGGAGGCCTCCCAGGCTTAGGATAGTATCCATTGTCCTGCTGTTAAGGTGCTGGGGCGTTCACGGGATGGTGGGTGCTCTTGCTGTGCTTGGCGGATGGCAACTGCGGATGGTCGTTGCTGCTTGCACAGTGGCAGGGTCAGGCGTGGTTGCAGCAGTACATCATGCTTGGGTTACAGTACATTAAGCGTTACCAGGAACTGGCCTGTCGTGGGGCGAAGATACGTTGGAGGGATAGCAGCAGTCGGTATGTCTGTTGTTGCAAAGGAATGACCCGGAAAAGGGGCTGCTCAGGCTGGGCAGAAGAGGTTATCAATGCATGATTGGGTGTTGCCGTGAGACCAAAGTAGCTCTTTTCTACCAACCTGTCTGCGGCAAGAATCGTTCTTGTCGCCGATCTGCTTGTGATGTGGATGTATGCTTGTGGCACATAGTGCAAGGGTGGCTTGCAGCGTTGGTGTCAGCTGCGTCCTGAGTCACCTCAAAAATGCTGTGGGTTGTGACGGAGCAGCGCTCACAAGGTGTGCTGGTCGCTGCCTAAAGCTACTAACCCGTTCTCCAGAGGTAGAACGGAGAGGGGATGATCTAGTTCAGCTGTTGCTTGCTTGACTTTGGCGATAACTGCTCAACTGTGCATGCGTTGGTTGGTCTGTGGCTCCTGAGGCTGGTACATCACGTATGTAGAGCGAAAACGTTGCATTGAATGCTGGTGATCAGAGTTTGATCGCAATTAGGGCGTAGGCTTTAGGTGCTGCTGCACCACCTAGAGCTACTGGCTGTTTGTGACTGCTGGTGACTGCCATGCAGCCTAACATGAATGCCTGCTGCTCCTGTTGTGTGCTGTCACCAGTTGTTGCACTCCACAGCAGTTGCAGCATAGTATGCATGCTTGACAGGCTGTCGAGCAGTGCGGGGATGTCCTGCCCAGAAATATGCGGCTTAGCAGAGCGTTCTATCGTTCACGAGTCGTTGAATGTTGTGAGTTTGTGTACAGTCATTGTGATCATGTTTATGCAAAGCACTGGGTGATGTTTGCCGATGTGAGGCAAGTGCCTGAGCTGAAACCTCTGGGTACCTGACAGACATAGTGTGTTGACACAGGCATCATGTTGCTGAGCTGTCTCTGTTAGCACATCGTAGTAGACAGCATGTTATGATGTGTGTTACCATGTGACGCCATTGTTGGTTTGATGACACGTCCTTACCTGTACATTGATTTTGAGGGGTTGTCAGGCCCTCTTGCCCAGGTCATGACCGCCATGATCAGGCCGGATCTGGGCTTGACTCATGACCGCCATGATCAGGCACCAGGTGTTTTGTCAGCAACCCTTGTATCAGGAGGGACAGCAGCGCAGGTGCGAGTGTGTTGCCTTCTCAAGGTGCACCAAAAGGGCTGGGGTCATCCAAGCTTGGCACCATGTGCGAGGTGTTGCTGCATGCCTGGGCGTAATGATGCCTGCATTCAATGGCTGTCAGCCAGCCTGGTGACACTGGCGTGCAAGCGTGGGGACAGCAGCTGCACATTGTGTATGCATCAAAGGATGTCATGCATCGGTACTCAGGACTGTTGGATGCGGCCTCTGCTTGTAAACTGGCCCTGTCATTTATGTCAGTGCAGTTCAGGGGTTCGCCATCATCCCACCTAGAGCCAGGGGTGTGCCGTTACAAATTTCACTTTACGATTTCAATCATTTCATTTCAAATTTCATTTCAAATTTCATTGCAAATTTCATTGCAAATTTCACTCGATCTGGGCCCCACTGCGGGAAGTGGAATGACAGCGAAATGGGCTTTTGCAGTACGAGGAACGCGTTAGTTTACGCAAGGCTCTACCAGGACCCATCTAATAGCATTTTTGAGGGGTTACAGCATGGCAGATGCCCTGGGACCCATGCACAGCAACATACTGCAGTGAACTGCAAGGGGCTGCAGCTTGCTGCATCGTCCCCCATACGGCAGGAGTGTCCTCCTGCCTAACAGCACTACCCCTGCTGCTGCTGCTGCTGCTCCTCCATCCTTCCTTCTAGCGGTGCTGGTTTGGTCCTTGCTAGATCAGCTAGTGTGACTGTGCTGGTGATGCCTGATGCTCCTGCTGCTGCTGCACTGATGGCCGTGCTGCTGTTGTTCAAGTGGCTCATAACGCGCTTCCACATCAAGATCTGCTTTTGGAGCGTGATGCGTTGATCGCATGTAGATGGGCCTGGGATACAAGCACAACCACTGTGCGATACAGCCGCTACTGCCCGCTTGCTGTTGCTGCTGCTCGCTCATGTTTCAATTTTTCACGTTTTGCATTTCAAATTTCATGTCTTTTCACATTTCAGTGAAATTTCTTTCACCGAGGCCCCAAGACCTGAAATGGCACACCCCTGCCTAGAGCCATCGTCCCACCTGGAGCGCAGGCCGAAGCAAAACGCATCATGTTTACTTCAGCAATGGTTGCGACCCCCTTGCCAGTTCAAACACGCTCAGCCCTCCTGTTCATACGAGGAGATAAAGCTGCTGACAGCAGCAAGTAAAGGGCTTCGACGCCTTGATACACGTTCTGATCGTACAAATATTGCTATCAACGTGACTTTACCTGCTGACACGAATCATAAGTGGCACTGGCGGATCCATAGCTTCATGCAGTGATGCGCATGTTGTTGCGATGCGGGTGGCGCGTCCACCTCTTTACAGTTTCTGGATCGTTGCTCTGATCATATTTTGGGGAACATGGCAGTCGGCAGGCGCTCCAACATCCCCGGCAACATGCCCTGGTGTCACCAGGGGTGTATGCGGGAGACAATGTGAGCTACAGGACAGCAAACAGGCCACATGCTGCAGAGTTTTCAATGCTACTATCCATGGCAGGGCTGCTGGCGGCATGCACTGCCAGGCCACAGCAGGGGTTTGCAGCAGCTGACACAAGCAGAAGCTTTGCATGTTGTTTGCCTGCGTTCCTCGGCACAGACATACATAATCTTGAATCACTGCTGCTGACACACGCCTGGGTGATGTTGCAGGCACGCTGCACGTGTGCAGGCAGCTGGCAGATTTTTACAAGGCTACAAACAACATATCTGACGCAAACGGGCCATGGGATGAAGAAGGAGGATGGGAGCTCACAAGCACCAAGAGCTGCGAGCAGCTTATCCCTGTAAGCAGCATACAGCAGCCAGCCTACTGCGCTTGGTTCGGCATCACCTGCTGCACAGCATCAGAGCTGTCTGCCGGCACATGCAGCGCCATCGGAGCAGTAGCAGCGATTGACCTCCCGCTCAACAACTTGAACGCTAGCATCGAAGATGGCGGTTTCCTGCAGCCAGTGCAGCAGCTGCATGCGTGTGGCTTGACCACGTTGAACTTGGAGGCCAACAGTTTCAGTGGCACGCTGTCAGATGCTTGGGGGCGCCTGGTGCATCTTCGCAAACTTGATCTAGGTGGGTGCAGGTGATTTAGGTGTGCCTGGCCATCATGTGATATCTGCAGCAGTGCGCTGGAAATGATGCAGCAGCAGGAGGAGCAGAAGATAGACATCAGGCGAAACTCAGCTTGCTGCCCAGCGCAGTGCTTTTGTTGGGTGCTGCAGTTGCAAACGTGCGCACTGCTGGCGGTGTGCCTGTTTTTCGGCTTGTCAACTTGACGATCTGTGTTGATGTGTTTGCAGCCAACACTTGGATCTCAGGCACCATACCAGATGCCCTTTCGAAGTTGCGCAACTTGACGCAGATCAATTTGTCCAACACGTGAGCGTCTGTTGACAGGTTGCAGGCAGCACACAGTTGGGTTGCCGGTCAACCACATGTCAGCAGCTGCAGACAAGCAACAAGCACTGCTGCACGCGGTAGCCTCTGACACCTAGCTAGAAGGTAGCACTTCGGGCATGCTGCGATCACCCGATGCGCAGCACACGTGCGGCACTCCTCTCTCAGCAGCCCTGCTATGCTGCCAGCATTGCTTATGTTCTGCTGTGCTGCAAACCCCCCACCCCAACTGCAGCATGCTGTAAGCAGTAGCAAGGGTACACCAACACCCTCACTACGACTCTGTGCCTCAACCTGCCTGCCCTGGCTTGATGCATGCGTGCATTCCTTCCTGCGTCCAGTTGGCTGACGGGGTCGCTGCCTGGCTGGCTAGGCAGCACGATATAACTCAACCCGCCTGCCTGCCTGCCTGCCCTGGCTGTTTGCCTGCCTTCCTCCCCCTTCCTGCCTGCGTCCAGTTGGCTGACGGGGTCACTGCCTGGCTGGCTAGGCAGCATGCAGAACTTGGAGCAGCTCAACATGGGCCAGACATGGCTGTCAGGCACCTTTCCTGCAGGCATTGGCGACCTCACACGGCTGCGCGAACTGAACTTGGAGGCAACCGGGTGAGAGGGGGGGGCAGGCTGCGTACAGGCAGCAGTACAGCAGCGAGCGGGCACCAGCATGGGGCCAATGCCTAAGCCCCCATGCTGCTCGAGCACCAGGCTGCGTACTGTGCAGCAGTACAGCAGCGAGGGGACAGGGCACCAGTAAGAGCAGCTGAGGTATAGGTGCATTGCAGCAGCAGAGCAGAGGGGATAGGTTGCATACAGCAGCAGTAGAGCAGCGAGGGGGGGGATAGGTTGCATACAGGCAGCAGTAGAGCAGCGAGGGGGAATCAGGCTGCGCACTGTGCAGCAGTAGAGCAGCGAGGGGGCACCAGGCTTTGCACTGCGCAGCAGTAGAGCAGCGAGAGGGAATCAGGCTGCGCACTGTGCAGCAGTAGAGCAGCGAGGGGGCACCAGGCTTTGCACTGCGCAGCAGTAGAGCAGCGAGGGGGAATCAGGCTGCGCACTGTGCAGCAGTAGAGCAGCGAGGGGGCACCAGGTTCCAAACTGCGCAGCAGTACAGCAGCGAGAGGGGGCAGGTGTTGCACTGCGCAGCAGTAGAGCAGCGAGGGGGCACCAGGTTTCGAACTGCGCAGCAGTAGAGCAGCGAGAGGGGGCAGGTTTTGCACTGTGCAGCAGTATAGCAGGGAGGGGGCACCAGGATGCATACTGTGCAGCAGTACAGCAGAAAGAAGTGCAGCAGGAGCAGTGCTGTATAGAGGAGGACCGCTGACATACCACACTGCAGAACTGCGCCGCAAAATCAGCAGGCAGCAGCAAGCAGCCACAGTAGGCAGCAGCAATCAACAGCAGCAGCGAGATGTTCCCCTCGGGTCTTGCAGCAGTGCGCAGATGTACATGAATTTGCACAGGGATGCAGCATGCTTGGGCGTTGCTGAGGCTGCCTGTGTGCTGTCTGCCCTGCAGGCTGACTGGTGTGCTGCCAAAGAATCTCTGCCAGGAGGGAGGTGCGTAGAGATGATGTGCAGCCACTTGCTGTACAGCATTATGCGTAGCTACACACCAGCGGCTGAACAATCGGCCTGCGGGCAGCTGTTCATAGCCAGCCTTACATGCTCAAGGCAGCATCGCACGAGCTCTCATGACCGACCACTGTCTTTCTGCATCTGACAAGATGAAGCTTGTCGCCTGTCCCAGAAATTGCATTGTCCGCCCTGCTCTGATCTGTTGCTGCTGCAGCGTCCAGCAAGCTCCTGCAGCTCAGCGTCCGTGGCAACAACCTGGAGGGCAGTGCACGTGTGCTGGAGAACTGCCGTAACCTGGTGCAGCTGGTGAGGCTGCGTGGCTTGGGGCAAGCCAGCAGCAGCAACAGAAGCCAGGCAACGTGGCATTGCAGACTTTGGCCTTTACGGCAATTGTGCTACGCTCTGTGCTCCTGCATCGCTGCAGCACCTGGCAGCAGGCATGCTGAGGAGGATGCAATGCAACAGTTGATGTGCAGCAGCTGCAGAATGTGCATTCCTCAGCTTTGTAACAGCCCCAACTATGCACTCTACATCACAATGTGGTAAGCCCCTCACAGCTTCATGCATACGATGTCAAGGCTTTGTGTAGGATTCTTGGTGGCAATGCTGCACCTGCTGCTGCTGCCATTGCCTTGCAGGACATCTCTTCCAACAACTTCACTGGCCAGCTGCCAGCCAGCGAGCACTGGGGCCAGTTGACGATCTACCACGCCAACAACAACCGCTTTGCAGGCACCATGCCGCGTGCGCTGTGCCAGCATGCACACTTGTTGAGGGACTTGGACATCTCAAACAATGAGGTGGGGGTTCTGCGGCTTGTCTTGGTGTCTCTGCTGCAGCTGGTGTGGCTGGTATGCAGTTCTGTGGCTGTGCACGGCTAGTGCATGTACTGTGGGTTCCAGTGCCAGGGTTACAGACGGTGTTGGGTGTGTTGGGTGTTGTTCTTGTGGTTGCTGCTTTTTACACCACCTTGTTCCTGCAGCTGCCGAGCAGCAGGTGTCACACACAGTGGCCATATATCTGTCAACAACATTGTCTTGTACTGGCTGTACCTGCTGTCCCATCATGGTTGTGCCACTGCAGATTGCTGGCAACGTGCCTGGTCGCATTGGGCTGCTTGCATCACTAGAGAGCCTCAACTTGGCCAGCAACATGTTCACTGGTAGGCGCAGGCTATGCGGACACGCGACTAGCCGTCTAGCCAGCTAGCTGCTAGTTGTCTAAGCTGGTTAGCTGGGCACACTGCCAGCTGATGTACGACCCCCAGACATGAGCGCTCTCTTTAGTCTCCAGCCCATAAGTTTCGAGGGGCATGTGTCTGCGCAGCACACGGCTATGAAAACAGCACGCTGTGCTACCTACGCTTTGATCCCGTGGGGGGCAGTGTTGGTGCAGTTATGCTATGGCTGTATTGGTGATGATAAACCATGCTCAATGTTGCTGGCACGGGGATGCGTCTGTATCTGCAAGTCATGCACAGCAGCTGCATGTGCACTGGGCTGCTGTGTGCTCATTCCCACTTGTGCACCTCACCATTCTGCAAACCCTGCACCACTGCTGCGCTGCTGCCCTGCACAGGCCCCATCACAGAGAACATATTCTACTTACCTGGGCTGCGGCGACTGGACCTTAGCAACAACCGCTTCATGGGAACACTACCAACCTACGCCATGCAGTGGGTGCCCAGCTGCCTTGGATAGTGTGTTGATCTGTACTGCCAGCACAACCACCAGATACTTGCCGGTACACGATGCATGCACACCCTACGTGTAGCCAGCTGCCTGCCTGCCTGCCTGCAGTGTAACCTGTCGCCTGCATTAGCTTGAAAGAAAGGAAGGTGACCAGTTGCTGCTGACTTGTGCTGAATAATCATCAACTGCTGCTGGTGCTGCTGCAGGTTCACCTACGCGCTGCTGGCGGCTGACTTCAGCAACAACACAGGCGTGACAGGCATCATCCCTCCGCAGATGGGCTTCTCTGAGCACGTCAAAACTGTTACTTTGACCGGCACCAGCATGTCATGCAGCGGCATCACCCGGCCGTTTGCAGTGAGCGTGAATGCCAGCTGCGATGATGCTACAAAGTGCCGCACCACGCAGTGGGTCCCTGCCAACAAGACAGCAAACCAGAGCTGCCCGTCAGAGCAAGCGCTGCCCTGCTTCCTCAGGTTTGCTGAGGAATCTCTGCCCAAAGATGATAGCAGCAACATGCGCTGCAAGCTGATTGCAAGACGGGCGCCTGATGATGCAAGGGAGTCCTGCTCTTCTGGCGAGGATCCGTTTTCGTTGGGTGGAGAGGGCGCAAACCTTCCAGATATCAGCAGGAGCGCCAGTGAGCAGTCTTGGGTGATTGACCCATTGTACTACCAGTACAGAGGCTGCACCTGCCTGCTGGTGAGTTGGAGAGGTGCTGAGTCCCCTTGGTTGCATGCGAGCGTGGTATGGGGGTTGTGTTGCTGCTTGTGCGGCTGTGATGCTTTGACCGTTTAGTGCCAGTTGTTGCGTGCTGCTCCTGGCCTGCAGGATTTGCCGGTAATCATTCATGGCTTCACAGCTGCATCGCTTGCACAGGCGCTAAGCTGTACCCTTTGCCATGTGATTTCTGCAGCATGGCACCAAAACGTCGCTGTATGCTACGGCGGCTGAGTCTGAACATTTTTTGTTGTGTGCTTCCTGCAGGGCTATGCGGAGGTGTGGACAAACAACGGCACGGTGCTGACGTGTGTGGAGCAGCCCGCCATGGACAGGCGCACAACAGTAATCATCGCAGCCGTTTCGGCAGTTGCCGGCTGCGCCATCCTGTGCGCGCTGCTTACAGTGGGCATCCTGTACCTGCGCACGCAGCCTCGCTGGCTGCGTGAGCGCGTGATGCAGGCCAAGCGGCTGCAGGGCGCGCCGCGCGCTGCCAAACCCGGCGACCGCGTGCACGTGAGCGTGGTGGTGACTGACGTGAAAGGCTTCAGCGCGCTCACGCGGCAGTACCCGGACGCCATGATCAAGGCCATGGGGGGGCACAACAACATCATGAGAAAGGTAAGAGCACAGCACTAGCGTGCATCACCACACGCATATGCTGTTGCTAGTTACTTTTAGTCATTCTCTGTAGCGGTTGCGTGCTGAAAACATCCTGCTGTAACTTCTGTGCCTGCTTTGTACACCTGATGTTGGGCTTCAAGGACGAGAGGTGCCTCACAAGAGACGTGTGTCCCTGTCGATTGCTGCTTTTCACCCGCAGGCGTGCCACATGCATGCGGGCTACGTGCTTGACCAGGAGGGTGACAGCTGGGCGGTGGCCTTCCACGACGCAGACGACGCAGCAGCATTCAGCCTGCAGGTGAGGACGCATGCTGCTGCTTGTGCTTTGCTGGGTTGCGCAAGCCATGGCAGGGCTGTAGGCGTATCCACGCATGTCCCTGGTCAGCGCTTCAATCAACTGCAACCAATGTACCCAGCGCTGAATGTTCGTTCTGCTGCACTTGTCCCCCACCGCCTTTGATTGCTGCTCCTTGTGCGTTGCTGATGACGATTGCCTGCTCTGCGTCCGGCTGCAGGTGCAACAAGCGTTGGCGCGCAAGGTGTGGATCCTCCGCGTTCCTGCAAGCACACAGAACGGCAAAGTAGGCCCAGCACCCGACTTGCTGCAATCACTGGAGGAGCTGCGACGCGAGCAGCTTTGCAAGCCCTCTGCAAGCATGACGAGCTATCGCTACCCCAGCCAAACCTTGTCTGCAGCAGGCAGGGCACCAGGCAATGACCCCGGGTCTCCTACAGGCGAAGATGCGGCAGTTGGCGTCACAGCGCGTGCAGACAGCTGCAGTGCTAGGCGCGCGAGCTTGCCGCCTCTTGCAGGAGGTGCTGCTGCGGCAGCACACGCTGCTAGCGCTGCAGCAGCAGAGGACGCTGTAGGGTTGCCTGCAGGCACGCCGCACAGTCAGCAGAGCAGATCGTCAGATCCTAGCAACTTAGCAACGATACAGTCTGGCCGGGTGGCTTTCCCGCAGGATGTGCTAGGTGCCAGCTTCAGTTCAAGCAGAGGCCGCGGCACTGCTTGCAGTAGCCACAGCGGGTCTGAGTTTGCTATGATGGCAACGCACAGCGAGCCTGGTGGGGGCAGCGAGGGCAGGGGAGCGCTCGCGTGGCTGTTCGGACGGCCTTCGAGCCGCAGCAGCCAAGGCAGCGGGGTGCATCCAGCGCAGCTCTCAGGCACAAGCGACACGCACCCGCAGCTGGATACTGCAGCAGGCGGTGCAGCAGCAGCAGGCGGTGCAGCAGCAGCAGCAGGCGGTGCAGCAGCAGCAGTTGGCGCAGCAGACCAGCAGCAGCAGAACGTGCAGCAGAGTGATGTGGAGGCAGCAAGGAGCAACTCGGCAGACACTCGCAGGATGGTTGCACCCAGCAAGCCGTCTGTTGCCTCCTTGGCTTCGATGTCGATGTCGCTGCTGGAGGGCAGTAGGCCAGACAGTGCACGGCGCTCAACCACTGACACAGGTGGCAGCAGCAGCAGGCTGCAGAGTGTGTCTGCTGCGCTGCTGCATCGCTTTGCCAACCGCGGCAGCAAAACAGGCAGCTTGATAGGCCCAGCGGGCAGTAATACAGGAGGCCCGCAAGCGCAGCAGCAGCTCAAGGCGTTGAGGATCACTGTGCGTATCGGCATCGCCTCTGGGACGCTGCATTACGGCAGCGACTTGCAGAACTGCACAGTAACACACAGAGCCAAAGGTGGGGTTGACCAAGTTTGACCAAGTTTGACTTTGTGGTCGACAGACAGAAACTGATCATCAGCACATGCAACACAGCGCAGTCTGCACATCTCAGTGAGGCTTGCAGGAGGATTGTACAGGGCTGCGTCTGCACTGTTTCTGCATGTAGTACCTGGCTCTCTGCTGCTGCAATTTCTTCCTGTTTTGTTGCCTGCCGCTGCAGAGCTTGTGAGCGACGTTGCGAACGGCGGGCAGGTGCTGATTGACGAGCCCACCTTCCTGCTGGTGAAGGACTCGCTCAGCCTGCTGGGCACGGTCAGCGAGGCAGGCTACGACGACCGCATGCTGCAGCGACTCAACCAGGCGCGCGTGGTGGGGCGGCTGCAGCAGCAGGTGGCCTGCGTTGGCTGCCTTGACGTGTGAGTTGCGGGAAAGGGCTGTGTTGAGGGCAGCATTGAGCCTAGTGTTGGTGCTGGTGCTGATGCAGTAGAGCCTGGAGTTTATGAACTCAAGGCTGTGTAGATGTCTGCAGTAGCCAAGCCACTGCCCCATGTGGTGGTAGAGCAGTGCAGCTGATGAGGATCGTAGTCCACAGCGTGGTGCAGACCACCTCGCTGATGCTGCGGTGTCGCCCTTTCGTGATTCGTGCTGCTTCGTGCTCTGTTCAGCGTCAAATATCCCAGCACCCTCCTTGCTTGTCTGTCATCTTTCTGCATCTGATATTCCTCATGCTTCAGTCTTGCAACCTCAGCTTTGGCGCGTACATGCTGTCCTAGCGTAGACTTGACCATACTGGCTATGCAGCTACTGGCTATGGGGTCATTGCTGTTGACACGCTGGACTATCATAGTGATGACGTCCGTTGGTCTCTTGCTGTCCTGCAGGCGCGAGGCGTCCTGCTTGCTTTGCTGTGAGCTTTCTGCTTACTATTCCGCTCATTGTTTGTTCTTGCAACCTCATCTTTGGTGCATGCATGCTGTGCTGCAGGCGCGAGGCGTCCTTCAGCAGCCCCCTGCCTGAGGATGAGCCGCAGGACTATGAGCACGACGCCATCGTGGTGCACATGGGGCGCTTTGCAGCAGAGACGCCGCTGCCGCCTGGGCAGCTGCCTAGCAGCACACTGGAAGAGGACGCAGCTGCTGCCAACGCAGCCAAAGCCAAAGGCAGGAGCAAGTCACCGGGCAAGCGGGACACCGACAGCAAGGACACCGCTGCAACAGTCGATGCTGATGGTGCTGCTGCTGGAGCTGTTCCTGCAAGCACAGCAGACAGTCAAACTGGTCAAATCGCCATCACAGCAGCGTTGACTCAGAAGAGCGAGGCAGATCTCGAGCTGCTGTTTGCTGCCAAGAAGGGTGTCAGCAAGAAGGCCCTGCAGGTCCAGCAGCTGCACCTGTACAGCATCGCGTGCCCGGGCATGCGTCGCTGGCCGGACAACACGCAGGACCTGGGCGCTGCGCTGGCCTGGGCTGAGCCGGTCAACATGAAGCCGGGCTGGGCGCAGCTGCAGAAGGGATTCTTCCAGGCGCCAGGTGGAAATGGACAGACTGCTGGCTGTTACACCCCCTTCTGTCCTTTTATCATGTTACAACAGTCGCTCCTTTGGCATGGTGACATAACCTCCTCAGAGCAACGCAGCTTGCCAAGGTTTAATGCCTGAGCCCTCCTTGAACAACAGCTGGCTGCTATACATTTGAATTCTGTTATAACAGTGTTATATGGATTTGAACTACCTGCGCAGGTGCTCGCAGGATGGACCTCACTCCTTCTCACCAGTCAGGTCACAGCCAGGCTCCCCTGCCTGACGTCACCATCGTGTTTGCCAGCGTTGCTGAGTCGCTCAGCTTCACATCCAAGCAGAGCCGCGCCACTGTGCGGTCGGTCAACGCCAGCATCGTGAGGGTCATGCTGCAGCAGATGGAGCACGTACCCGGCAACGATGGCTACCTCTGCAGGTGGGGATGCCTGCTCACGCGTGGCTGACATTACTGTTGATATCACTGCAACATGTGCTGCAAGGCCACTGTCTGCATGCCCTGGTGCTGTAATCAGATCACCAACAGAACGGGCACAGCAGTCGCTACTGAAGTGCGCCAATCCTGCAAGCGCCGTGTGGTGGTTGAGATTACTGTTGACATCACTGTGAAGTGTACTGCAAGGCCACTGTTTGCATGCCGTAGTGCTGTGTTTGGTTTTCCAACAATACTGCGGATGTGCGTCAATCCTGCAAGCACCATGTAGATGTGCCGAAGCATGCGGCACGTGTGCTTTCCTTGCAGCTGCCACCTTTAGTACTGCACCACGTGACCTTGCACTGTCGCTGCACATAGCCAACACCTGCAGGTGCCAGGAAGGTGACCTCAAGTACATGGATGGCTTTTACTGTGTTTGCCTGTGTTTGACCAAGTTTGACCTGATGTTGACATGTTGCTGCTGCAGGTGCCAGGAAGGGAACCTCAAGTACATGGTGGCCTTTGAGCAGCCACACCACGCAGTGCAGTGGTGCCTAGCAGTACAGGTGCGCGCTGGTTACAGGCTCTATACTGTATCCTTGTTGCAGCATGATCTTTCCGCTTGTGCTGGCACACACAGCAAGCTGTCCTGGCTACATAGCACAATGCTGCCATTGCTGCCAAGCATTCTTTTCTGATACTGCTTACTTTTGCAGAATCTGATCCTTACACTGCATGTATTGTCATGTGGTGACCACTGCAGGAGGCGCTGCTGTATGAGCCGTGGGAGGCTGCGGTTTTGCGCCACCCAGGGTTCGAACCTGTGACCTGCCCTGACAGCGGCCGGCTGCTGTTTGCGGGCCCCCGGCTGCGCATGGGCCTGGCAGAGGGGGCGCCACACAGCGTGGCACCAGACCACTCGGGACGCGCTAACTACTCGGTAAGCTTGGTAAACGCTCCGCCGCTTTGCCTATAGTTCAGCAGCTGCCCTCTGGAGTTGCTGCTCTGTCCTGCCTACTCGTGATGTATGTCGGCTGCTCCTCAGGCAGATCATGGTATGGGGTAAGTTGAGCTGCAGCAACAAAATGCATCCTACTTGACTGTGGTGCTGCTACCTGCTGGTGGCGCACGCACTCAATCAACACGGTGGACCTACGGGTTGGTGATGTGTCCATGTCCATGTTCGGTTGTCAGGTGTTACCTTTTCGTGCTGACACTACCTCCTGTGTCTGTCTGCCTTCCTGCATGCCTTGCGCAGGGCCCAAGCGTGATCAGGGCAGCTCGCTTCATGGATGCTGCTGCGCATGGCGGCCAGGTCGTCACAAACCTGGAGCTGGTACGTCGGCTCATCATGGGATGGGTGGCACAGCAGTGTGAGGAGCCGCAGCAGCAACAGCAGCAGCAGCAGCAGCAGCGGGCCAGCAGCAACGGCGGCAGCAAACCAGCTGAAGACGCAGGGCAGCCGCAGCAGCAGCCGCAAGATCAGCAGCCGCTGAGTCCGTCGTTACGAGGTGTAATAGCACCGATTGCTGAGGGGCAGTTGCTGCAGGATGGAGCAGCCGTGCAATGCCCACGTAGCAGATCGCAGCAGCAGCTGCGGCCAAGCTGGATGCGCCGCAGTAGCGACGATATGGTGGATGTTGGTGCTGGCAGCAGCAGAGCAGCTGAGAATGCGTTGGCGCTAGCGCCGCGATCCTTGAGTTGGTCCGCGGCACGTCCGACAGCTTGCATGACCAGAGCCACGGGACCAAGCGGCAGCGCAGACCACGCCATCGAGCAGATTGCTCTGGCGGCTGCTGGCAGCCAAAACAGTGGAGCTGCTGCAAAGCAGCCGCCGGGAGGTGGCACTGCAGAATCTGCAGCACTTGCAGCAGCAGCAGCGCCGACGGAGCTCGATGCTGTGTTTGCGCTGCACCTTGGTGCGTTCCGCTTCAAGGGCAGCGGCGAGTACGAGATGGTGAGCCTGCTGCATGGCGCGCTGGCGGGGCGCGTGTTTCCCGCGGAGCCGCCGCGGGGCAAGGGCGAGCGGCTGGGGGGGGCAGCGGGGGGCGCGGTGCGCGACCTGCCGGGAGTGCACCTGAGGCTGCCGCCAGCCCTGCTCGCGGCACGACAGGCGGTCGTGCGTCCTCGGGCTGATGATTCAAATAAGGGGAGGAGTGAGGC
Source organism: Tetradesmus lagerheimii (assembly GCA_902809745.2). Taxonomy (NCBI): domain Eukaryota; kingdom Viridiplantae; phylum Chlorophyta; class Chlorophyceae; order Sphaeropleales; family Scenedesmaceae; genus Tetradesmus; species Tetradesmus lagerheimii. The sequence continues at coordinate 113,702 of CADDIJ020000822.1, forward strand.
TGGTGATTGAAAGGAGAGGTACAGGGATGTGCTTCTTGACGCATGGATCAGTGCAACCCAACAGTGAGAGTTTGTTGAGACTGCTTGCTATGGCTGGTGGCCTGCTGATGGCGTGTGTTGCTGCTGTTGGGTTGGTAGCAGTGACACTGTTTTGTGTTATGGGCAGTGGTTGTGCAGGCTCTCAATGGCACGTCTGCACTTTGGTTTTCAGTTGGTTTCAGAGTCCTTTGTTGAGCCTTATTGAAGCGTTGCATGCAGCAGACTGTTTTGCATATGGTGATGCAGCACGTGGTACGCCAACACCTTTGGTGGGATACTGTACAGATTCAGCAGAAGCTTGTTGTCTGAGCAGCAGGGTGTCTGTGTCTGCTGTGACCTGCATGTGATGCCGTGCATAGGGCGTGTTCTTATGCAGTAGTGCCTTGCAGCGTTGCTCATAGTGTTGCACAGTGCAAAGCTGTGCTCTGGGCAGCAAACTCATTGAACTTGTCTGCTGTCCAACACTGGACGGCGCTCGACCGCCCCTGGTGTGCTTGTTGGTTGTGCCTGTTTGTGCGATTAGGATTTTGTTTGTATCACCAATCCGCTCACCAGTAAACCCAACATAGGGGCTTGGTATAGACTTGGTAGATGATGACTGTAGCTGACCCAAGTTTCCCCTTTAGGCACCACCTTTTGCCACCCTGCTGGTGCACCTGTATTGTGCTCAATTTGTGACCGTTGCAAGGGTTCGTGGTGTCACCAGTTGCGTCATCATCATCATCATCATGTTCACCCATCCAATGTTGAAGTTCACCGGTACATAGCCTGTGCCTGTGTTGCATGCAAGTTGTCCAGGCTTGCATTGTAGTTCACCTCAGAGTTTGTGGTGCCCTGCAGTGCGGTGACATCTCAAAGCGATGGCACCTCTGGTGGTTGATCTGTGCTCTGCTTCAGCGCCCAAGCTATGGTCCGACTCAACTCAGCACCTACTCTGATCCGCTTCTGCTAGTGCTGCTTGCACGTGCTTGTCCATGGTCTGACAGAGTTTGAGAACAAATATGCATCTTTCTTTGTGCCTGTCAAAGCCGCTTTGACTCGGAGTCATGCCTGTACATCCGTTTGTCCTGTGGTGGCCCAACCCTTGCGGTCCCAATGTTTCGCTGGCGATGCATTGTGATAGTCTCACTGTGGATCTGTGCTGATGTGTGCGGTGTCTTCGGTTTAATCACATGCAAATGCCACGCTGATGTGCTTGTTTCCTTTGCATGTGCCATGGTTCCTATCTGGCTTATGATTTGCAACATGGCTCACGGGTCCTGTCTCCTAGCTACATGGTGTCATTGTCACAGCGACTGTCGAAATGAAGTCAGCGACATGTCAACAAATTCACCATGACAGACAGCATCTGTTCAACAGAAAAGCGGCTTCACTGGTGGCTTGGCCGCGCAGGACACATGTCGCATGTGAGTGGACACGTGAACAGCTGACACACCGGTGCCACCGTGGTGCGGCACCATGTTTCTGTGGCCACCTCAGCGTAGTGATGACACGCCTGCCAAGTGTTGGCAATGTCATCTTTCTGGGTGCGATGTTGTGCGTGATAGTGGAATGCTATCTGTGCACGTCGAGTGGAGATTGCTGTACCAGTTGCATCCCAGTGCACTGTACTAGGCCAGTTCATGCACGGCAGCGAGCAACGGCATTTTCATGACGTTGGCATGCAACTGCTAGCAAGCAGTCGGCCAATTGGCCCTGACGTGGGTGTTGGTGTTAACGTTTGTGTGCACATACACAGCAGGATATAATTTTGGTTGCGGGCTGGTAAAGAATGTAGCAGTTTCAGAACTGGCGCTTGTGCTACTAAGTGCTACAGACTTACATGCCATGTGGTCACCAGCTGCAACGGACTCCTGCCAATGTCCAACAGTGAGTGCTGCTGTTGTGCCACGACACATCAAAAAACGTCAAGGCTTTTACACCAAGCACAGAACTTCTGTGCATGATGCACAGGCCTTGGCACAGCCATGCATAAACCAGACCCGCGCATATGCATGACGCGCCACATTGCGCCGAGCTGAAGGATATTGCAAAGCCTCTGCCACCGCTCAGCTGCGCGCCATGCAAGTGGCGCACGATGCTTATAATTAGTCATCATCCTCGCTGCCGCTGAAGTCCACAAACCGATCCTGCTCCGGTTGCGCAGCAGCACTGCTCCTACGCGTCACACGCTTTGCAGCCCCACTTGCTGCCGCCGCTGGTGCTGCTGCTGTTGCTGTTGCTGTGCTTCGCCTGCTGCGGCTGCCAGTGGCTTTGCCCCTGCTAGCTGCAGCCGCTGGCTGCTGCTGCTTGTCAGCTGCCGCTGTGTCATCCTCAGCACTGCTGCTGCCAGCCTCGTCATCAGCTGATGACTCATCGTCGTCATCGCTGCTGCTGTCATCTGACCCACTTTCCTTTGCTGCAGCAGCTCTGGAGCCCCTACGGCCCGTTGTGGCGCGAGCAGCAGCCGGCTGCCGCTTAGCTGCTGCTGCAGAGCTCCTGCCGGATTTTCTTGCTGCTGGTGCAGCAGCCGAGCTTGGCCTTGCGCTGCCGCTGCCATTCGCAAGGCTCAGGCGCTGCAGTCGTGCCTCCACCTGCTGCTGCCGCTGCCTGGCTAGCGCTGCTGCTTCTGCTGCCTCCTCCACCTCTTCTCCCAAGTCAGCTGCGACGTCTTGCGACTGCAGCAGCACAATCTGCTGAGCTGCTGCACCATCATCCTCTGAGGCACCGCCCTCATCTACAGTACTGTCAGCATCATCAGGTGCATCCTTAGCAGCCTCAGCAGCAGCATCTCCAGCTGCCGCTGCCCCAGCAGCAGCAGCTGCTGACTCTTCCTTTGTTTCCATGTCATCATCTGCCATGCTGTCATCTGCTGCCTGGCCCTCTTCTTCAGCGCCATCACCAGACCCCTTATCCTGCTGCTGCTGCTGCTGCTGGCGCCGAGCCTCCTCTGCTGCCTCTACTTCTGCTGCCTCCACAGCAGCTTGTCGAGAAGCCGTCAGATCTGCCACCCAATCCTCAACCGCAGATCGCAGGTCGCCAGTAATGCCTCCAAGCTGGCTGCCGCTTTCAGGCACTGCTGCTGCTGCTGCTGCCTTGGCACCGCCAGTGCTGCGGCGGGCCTTGTCAGCGAGCAACATGAACACATCAAACACCTGCGCACAGCAGCAGCAGCAGCCAACAATCCAGCAACAGGGTTTGGGTTGCGCCCGAAACCAAATCAGCGGTACACATTGTCTGCCTGATTTTGCATCATTCCCACCACAAACGATTACTTGCAGTCGCAGTCGGTACAGCTGCAGCACTGCTGAAACCATGCAAACCCCAACACAACACGACACTATGCTGCGGCCGTGCACCACGCACCTGCTGCTCAGCCAGTGTGTGCCTGTAGCTCGGTGTGAGCTCTATGATGCGTCGCATACCCTTCTCACTGTAGCCCAGCTGCCCTCTGCTGCATAGGACGCTGCTGCACGTTCTAAGTGTCCAGCATGCTTTGCTTGCAACCACATTCAGCAAACACTCTGGCATTGCTGACACACCACAGTCTCCTGGTTGCCACAGAGCACCAGCCAGCCTCTGCCTTGCAACACCCACCTGCTGCTCAGCCAGTGCGTGCCTGTAGCTCGGTGTGAGCTCTATGATGCGTCGCATGCCCTTCTCGCTGTAGCCCAGCTGCGCAATGCACCACGCCACTGTGCGCCACTCGCGCGGGCCGCCAAGCGCCAGCCTGCCAACCAGCCGCTCCTTCAGTGACTCTGCCTGCTTGTCCTGCAATGCGTAAAGCGTGGCGAGGCAGGTTTGATCGAATTATTTGAAGACTGGTGACAAATCTGCCCACCAGCCGCTCCTTCAATGACTCCGCCTGCTTGTCCTGCAAGGCGTGATATGTGGCCAGGTGTATTTGGTTGCAGTGTCTGAAGACTGGTCACGAGTATACAGTATACATGCGCGTCTGTGTGTTTGGTGCCACCAGCCGCTCCTTCAGTGACTCTGCCTGCTTGTCCTGCAGTGCAGTGTAGCAAGGCAGGTTTGAACACAACGGATGCGGCACGTGGTGATCATGCATGTGTGTGCGGCTCTGCCTGCTTGTCCTGCAAGGCGTGCAGCGTGGCCACACAAGTTAAGATCATTATGTATGAAGACTGTGGACGAGTATACAGTATACATGAGCGTCTGTGTGTGTGGTGCCACCAACCGCTCCTTCAGTGACTCGGCCTGCTTGTCCTGCAAAGCGTTAAGTGTGCAGGGTGGCGAGGCAAGAGACAATGTGTGAAGACTGGTAATGATTGCGCATGCGCGTCTGGCACCTGCGTGTGGTCACGCATGTGGCGTGCGGTGGGTGACTCCACCTGCCTGCCGTGGCGTGCAGTACAACACATGCACTCATTTTGATTCTTGTGTCCCCCGTCAGTGTGGTTGTTGCAAGCTCTGACGTATCCCCAACACACAGTTGTATGACGAGGTTTGGTCACAATGTGTGAAGACTGGTGACATATTCTGCATGTCTTTGTGCGTGTGGTGCGACGCTGTACCGTCAAACACCTCACATCCTCAGCAGCACAGCCAGTATCTCCTGCACCTGAAGGGTTGTTGTCCGCATGCATCATTCTCCAACTGTGCACCAGGCACATACACACATCGACACCATGTGTTGCTTGTCTTGACAGTTCATCCTCACCTTCACGTATCCCAGCAGCACAGCCAGGATCGCCTGCAGCTGCTCCTCCCGCAGCTTGCTGCTTTCCAGAAGCTTGCTCGTGTTTGTCTGGGTCCAGTCACGCCTAATTTGTGGTGGATTTCTTGCTCATCGTACAGAATAGCTGTAACACCACCTTACAGTATCCTGGGCACTGCCCTATGCGGCAGGCCTGGGTTTCCATGAGACCTCACCATGAGTGATGAGTACAGTTGCCTCACCTTGACGTACCCCAGCAGCACAGCCAGGATTGCCTGCAGCTGCTCCTCGCGCAGCTTGCTACTTTCCAGCAGCTTGCTCAGGCAGTCAGGCAGCAAGTTGTACACAGGGTTGGCAGCAGAAGCGCCAGCAGCAGCTGAGGCAGCACGTGTGCTGCTGCCGCTGCCAGTCTTGGCCAGAGACTCAAAGAAGAGCACTGCACGCTGGACGATCTCTGCAGGGTGCAGTGCAGATGGTGGCGGCAAGGCACGTGAGTGTTTTGGCCGCGTGAATAGGCCAGATCTGTACCCACAGCAGACATGCCAGAGCACTTCTATACACGATCAAGCTGAAACGACGGATGTGGAAAGGCAACGAAGCCTCCTCATCACCACGCACACACCCTTAGTGAGCAAACATGCAGGTGTCTCAACCGCAAGCACCTCAGTGCATAGTTAAAATAGCGCATGCCACGTGACCACTTTACACCTCCCTCACCCTGCTCATCGTCCACCAGCAGTGTCTCGCAAGCACCTTGCATAGCTTAGTAATGCATAGCACAGGCCTCATGGTCAATGCATCTTACACCTCACTACTCACCCGTCTCGTCATCCACCAGCAGTGCTGCTACCTTAGCCACATTGCCCACTATGGAAGCCTCCCCATTACCACACATGCCCAATTCGAGCATACGCAAGTCTTCCGTACTCTTTCACAGCGCAGGCCGCATGGTCAACACGCCTCGTTGCTCACCCTGTTTGTCATCCACCAGCAGTGCCGCCACCTTGGCTACGCTGCCCTTGGCCTTGACCATGCCGCCCAGCATCACATGCCGATTCCAGCATACGCACGTCTTTCGTTCGCAAGCACCTCTAATAGCTGCAGTCTATCATAGCATACATTCAATGAGCAGCGCACCTCACTCCTCGCTCACCCTGTTCATCATCCACCAGCAGTGCTGCCACCTTGGCCACGTTGCCCTTTGCATTGACCATAGGTCAGGTGTGCACCCGCAGCAGCCATGGCAGAGCACCTCTATACACGATCAAGCTGAATCACAGCAAAGGCCACGTGACCAGTGTACACCGTATCGCTCACCCTGTTCGTCGTCCACCAGCAGTGCTGCCACCTTGGCCACGTTGCCCTTGGCCTTGACCATGCCCCCCAGCACCACTATACACGACCAAGCCGAACAGACGGATGTGGAGTGGCACGGAAGCCCCCTTGCAACATTACATGCCCCATTTTGAGCATATGCTGGTGTCTCAATCGCAAGCACCTCCAATAGCTGCAGTCAACCATAGCACGAATTCAATGACCAGCACGAATTCAATGACCAGCGCGCCTCATTGCTCACCATGTTCATCATCCACCAGCAGTGCCGCCACCTTGGCCACGTTGCCCTTGGCCTTGACCATGCAGGTGCCTTGATCGCAAGCATCTCTAATAGCTGCAGTCATTTGTAGCAGGCCAAATGACTAACGCGCCTCACTCCTCGCTCACCCGTCGCGTCATCCACCAGCAGTGCCGCCACCTTGGCCACAATGCCCTGGCCACATTGCCCACTATGGAAGCCTCCTCATCACCACACATGTTTGAGCATACGCAAGTCTTCTGTACTCTTTCACAGCGCAGCTGCCACCTCGCATAGCTCAGTCAATCATAGCACAGGCCGCATGGTCAACGCGCCTCATTGCTCACGCTGTTCATCATCCACGAGCAGTGCCGCCACCTTGGCCACGTTGCCCTTGGCCTTGACCATGCCCCCCAGCACCAATATACACGATCAAGCCAAACGGACGGATTTGAAGAGGCACGGAAGACCCCTTGCAACATTACATGCTCCTTTCTGAGCATACGCAAATCTCTCATCCGCAAGCACCTCGTATAGCTCAATCACTTCAATCTACAGCACAGGCTGCATGACACGACCATCTCACACTTCACTCCCTCACCCGTCTCGTCGTCCACCAGCAGTGCTGCCACCTTGGCCACATTGCCCTTGGCCTTGACCATGCCCCCCAGCACCAGGTGCGTCAGGCTGGACAGCGCAGACAGCTTCACCGCAGGCTCAGGGTCTGACGCAGCAGCAGCAGCAGCAGCAGCAGCAGCGGCAGCAAGGTATGTCAGGCAAGAGAACATTATAAGCTTCAGCACAGGCTCTGCAGCACCAGCAGCACCAGGTGCGTCAGGCTGGACAGCGCCGACAGGGCTCGGGGTCTGCAGCAGCAGCAGCAGCAGCAGCGGCAGCAGTGTGTGTCAGGCAAGAAAGCATTGCAAGGTTCAGCACAGGGTCTGCAGCAGCAGCAGCAACAGCAGCAATGGCACCAGGTGCGCCAGGCTGGACAGCGCCGACAGCTTCACCGCAGGCTCAGAGTCTGCAGCAGCAGCAGCAGCAGCAGCAGCAATAGCATTAGCGTATGTCAGGCAAGGAATATTGCAAGACCTTGACCATGCCGCCCAGCACCAGGTGCGTCAGGCAGGACAGCGCCGACAGCTTCAACGCAGGCTCGGGGTCATACGCAGCAGCAGCAGCAGCAGCATTAGCGTATGACAGGCAAGAGAATATTGCAGCCCTTGACCATGCCGCCCAGCACCAGGTGCGTCAGGCTGGACAGCACAGACAGCTTCACGGCAGGCTCAGGGTCTGCAGCAGCAGCAGCAGGAGGAGTGTATGTCAGGCAAGAGAATACTGCAAGGTTCAGCGCAGGCTCAGCGGCAGCAGCAGCTCACTTATGGTACCAGGAAAGGCACCTTTGCGTCTGGCTGGACAGCAGAAACAGCTGCTGGGCACAGCAACTGATGAAATGCCGCAGTAAACTGTACAGCATTGACCTCAACTTCTCACCACAGCATGCTATCACAGCTGTGCTGATGGTTCTGTGTAATCTTTAAGAGTAGGATAAAAAGAAGAAGAAGAAGAAAAAGAAGAAGAAGAAGAATGAGGACATGAAGAAGGTGCGCACCTTCCAGCGTTGCGTAGATGCATCCCGTCCATGGCTCCAGCACGTTGGGGAAGCGGCTGGCAAGGTCGGCTAGCGCCACCACCATGTTGATGCGAATGGCGCTGCTCACCCTCCTGCAGCAGGGAAAACATCCAAGCAGCAGCAGGAGACGTGAAAGACAGCAGGTAAGAGCAGCTGGTTGTCATCCCGGCTACAGGTCAGCCAGCGCCACCACCATGTCAATGCGGATGGCGCTGCTCACCTTCCTGCAGCAGGGAAAACATCCAAGCAGCAGCAGGAGACATAAAAGACAGCAGGTAAGAGCAGCTGGTTGTCATCCTGGCTACAGGTCGGCCAGCGCCACCACCATGTTGATGCGGATGGTGCTGCTCACCTTCCTGCAGCGGCGAAAGCATCGCAGCAGCAAAAACAGCAACCAAATGAGCAGCGCTATTCAAACCGACAGCAGGAACAGCAGCTGGTTGTCATCCTGGCTACAGGTCGGCCAGCGCCACCACCATGTTGATGTGGATGGCGCTGCTCACCTTCCTGCAGCGGGAGCAGCAGCAGCAGCACAACAGCTACCAATTGAGAAGCGCTAGTCAAACAGACAGTAGGAACAGCAGCTGGCTAGATGTTATCCGAGCTACAGGTCGGCCAGCGCAAACTCCATCTTGGTGCGGATGGCAGCCGCAGCAGCAACAGCAGCTGTGCAGCTTCAGCAGCAGCAGCAGCAGCAGGTGGATGTCGCCCGTCATCTGGTCATGCAACGCACAGCTTGGCAGCGTGCCAGACACAAAAGCCAAGACAGGGCAGGCTCATGAGACTATGTGCTCGCTGGTTGGGGAGTGCCGAACGCTCCTGCTTGATGCTCTGTGCCTGAAACCGGCACAAGAGGGACATGACCACAGTACGCAGCACCGGGCAAGACGCACACGACGGTTCAAAACACAAGCACTCACTGTTCCACCAGCAGCGTGAACAGCACTGCTGCGTTGTCGCTGCAGAACTGCCCATCCACTGCCATGAGCTGTGTGAGCGCCAGCAGCGCAGCAGCCTGCAGCTCCTGGGGGGCTGACAGCAGCGCCTGTAGGTGGCAAAAGCGTGACAGCAGCTGGCCGTACTGGCCCAGTAGCTGCTGTGATGACATGACCTGCACGATGCATGGAATGTGCATGGGTGGGTGAGTTGAAGCATGCATGGGGTTCTGTGAATGAAAAACACCCTAGCACTTGCTGCATGAGATCCAAAGGACATGTAACATTGCAGGATATGCATGATCACAGTAAAAGTCGCTTGGCTTGAGGTGGCAGAAGCGCGACAGCAGTTGGCCGTACTGGCCCAGTAGCTGCTGCGAAGACATGACCTGCACAAATGCACGGAATGAGCAGCAGTTGGTTCAAAGCCTGGCTGCAGCGTGCACATGGTTGCTGTGAATAAAACCCCCTAGCACTTATTGCATGAGATCCAACAGACAGGCAACTTGGCAGAATACGCCCTATCCCAGTACAGCACTTGCTGGGTTGCTGCCAGCAGCGCTGTCACACACCAAACGGAGCTCAGCAAGCAAATGCCAGCAGCCAACTGCGCTTCAACAGCTTCTGTCAGAGCACGTCATGTGACATTGTCACACAGCAGCTCTCTTTGCAGCACAACTGCCGCCGTCAATGGTGTGGTGCCAAGCCAGCTCACCTGTGCCTCAACTGCCTCCGCTAACGCGTCCAACTCAGCATCAGCAGCAACCGACCCAACCTGAGCAGCCGACTGCAATGCAACAGCAAGTCGTGTGCCGTCGCAAGGAGCAACTCTCTGTGCACCACAATAGCAACCGTCGATGGTGTGGTGCCAAGCCCACCCACCTGTGCCTCAACTGCCTCCGCTAACGCGTCCAGCTCAGCATCAGCAGCAACTGACCCAACACCCAGCAGCGCCCCAATGTCATCCTGCTGCTGCTGCTGCTGTGTCTGGCCCTTTGCAGTGCTCTTTTTGGTAGCTCCTGCAGCCGCTGCTGCTGCTGCAGCTTCGCGCTGCTTCTCTGCTGCCTCTGCAGCGCGTTTATCAGCAGCCAGGCGTATAGAGCGGATGGACTTGCCGATCTGCTCAATGCACAGCAGCTGGTGCAGCGCAACGCGTCCGAGAACGAAGAAGAAGCGGGCCAGCGCAGCTGCAGAGAAGCCACCAGAGGTGGGGTCAGAACTGACGCTGGCACCTGCACAACATCAAACCGCAGGACACAGATCTGCTCAATGCACAGCAGCTGCTGCAGCGCCACACGCCCAAGAACGAAGAAGAATCGAGCCAGCGCAGCGGCAGAGAAGCCACCAGAGGTGACGTCAGAACTGACGCTGCCACCTGCACAACAGCAAACAGCAGGACACCTGGCTGAAACATCAACAGTCAGAAGACTAAAGGAGCAACACGGCTAGTGATCACAGGAAGTTGCATTGTGCATCTTGCTTATGTCTGCAGAGCGCAAGCAGCACACCTGGCTTGCAGCGCGCAAACATCGCCTGCAGCACAGCTGCCAGCAGCTCCTGGGGCTGCGGGCTCAGCGCATACAGCGCAGTAACAGCAGCCTCTGCAGCAGATGGCCAGTTCGCAGCCATGCCAGCTGGGGGAGAAGCCACCAGCAGCCGCGAGAGTGCTGCCAGCACCTGCTGCAGCTGCTGCGGATCAATAAGGTCCCTGCCAGAGCCTGGCAGGCTGGCGTTGGCAGCGCTGCTGCTGCTGCTGCTGCTGCTGCTGCTGCGCCTGGCAGTGTGCCTGTTGGGGTGACTGCTGCTGCTTGGATGCTGCTGGAGGGTGTGAGGTGCGATGCTGCGTAGCGCAGGGCCAGGCAGGTGTGGCGCGCAACCCAGGCGTCCTGCAATGGTCAAAACACAATACACAGAATCCAACAATTGATTCATTTGGGGTGTGTGTCAAGCACATCAGGGGGTTAGCATAGCCACACCGTCACAGACACGGTCAGCATGCCAAGCACTGCGATGGGGTGAGGGCAGCTGGCATCGCAAACATGCCCTCTGTGCTGTGCACATGGCACATACGGCATGCATTGTTGTAATGGTGTTCCTGCGGAACAGGATGTGGCAGCGACATGCCATGTATCAGCATAGCAGATGTGTTGGTTACAGCAACTCACCGCGAGCTTTGGTGAGAAGCCGACCTCCAGCAGCGCTGGCACAAACTGCGGATCCAGCAGCGACGGCTGCGCAGCTGTCAGCATTGACAGCAGCGTGAAGCAGTGGCGCAGCACGCTGCGCAGCATTGCTACCTTCGCTGCCTCTGCCGCTGCTGCAGAGCCCTGCCCTGCGGCTGTGTCTGCTGCAGCCTCATCATCTGTATCCATATGGTCTGCGCCTTCAGCTGCTGGCTGCTGGTCTTCCGCCTGTATCTGTTGCTGCAGTGCATCTGCAGGCAGCTGCTCCAGCTGTGTGAAATACTCGCAGATGTTACGCACCATGAGGCCATACATCACTGATGCTGTGTTGGCCGCGAGCTTGCCCTGCTGCAGCAGCGATGCAATGATGCACTCCAGTGCTGTGAGCTCTGAGAGGCTGCTGCCTGGGATGACTTGTGTCAGAAGCTCCTCAAGCTGTGGGGCAGCGATGCAGTGACGAGGCACAGCAGCAGCAGCAGCAGCAGCTTTAGGCGTCAGCAACAACTCTGCGGGAGCAGCCCCACACGCTGCTGTAGCAGCAGCAGCAGTGGTGACTTGCGTCAGCAGCTCCTCCAGCTGTGGGGCAGCAATGCAGTGACAAGGCACAGCAGCAGCAGCAACAGCAGCAGGCGCCAGGATTGAATTCAAGGTAGCAGCTCTTAGCTGTGGGGCAGCAATGCAGTGATAGGCACAGCAGCAGCATTTGGCGTTAGCAATGAGGTCAAAGGAGCAGCTCCTCACGCTGCTGCTGCCTGGGATGACTTGCGTCAGCAGCTCCTCAAGCTGTGAGGCAGCAATGCAGTGACAAGGCACAGCAGCAGCAGCAGCTTTAGGCGTCAGCTATGAGTACAAGAGAGTACCTCCTCACGCTGCTGTAGCAGCAGCAGCCACAACACAGGGACCAAGGCAGCAGCAGAATGGCAGGCGGCGATACTCGCGTCTTTTGGATGATGCCCTGCCACCGACATGCAGGTGGAGCAGAGGAAGCACACAAGCACCAGCATTGGGCTGGCTGCTGACTGACCACGTGAAGTGCTGTGTGCCGTCAACTTAAGCCCTGAAGCTCTGAAGCCGGACATCTCACCCGCTGGCTGACCACGGGAAGCGCTGCATTTCGTTGACGTGCCTGGAGGCTGGCCGGACATCTCACCTGCTGCTTGACCTGCTTGTCGTGCAGGTGCAGGATGTGCCAGCTGTCCAGCACCGCGCATTCCATCAACTCAAGCTATGAAGCTGGCCCGACATCTCACCTGCTGCTTGACCTGCTTGTCGTGCAGGTGCAGGATGTGCCAGCTGTCCAGCACCGCGCATTCCATCAACTCAAATTATGAAGCTGGCCCGAAATCTCACCTGCTGCTTGACCTGCTGGTCGTGCAGGTGCAGGATGTGTCAGCTGTCCAGCACAAACAGTCAGTTGTCTGCTGGCTGACCACATCAAGCGCTGCATTCCGTCAATTTGCAAGCTCTGAAGCTGGCCAGAGATTGTAGTTGAGCTATGCATTGCAGGTGCGCAGATTGCTTTACGCGGTGTGCAGGATCCGTGTTCTTTGACATCTCACCTGCTGCTTGACCTGCTTGTCGTGCAGGTGCAGGATGTGCCAGCTGTCCAGCACCGCTGCATTCCGCCAACTCAAGCTATGAAGCTGACCGGACATCTCACCTGCTGCCATTCTTGTGGGGTTTGTGCTGACCGTCTATCGCTGCTCAACAGCCATTCGAATGTCTTGTCTACTGCTTGTAAGTACTGTTACACATTGAGCCAGATATCTCACCTGCTGCTTGACTTGCTTGTCGTGCAGGTGCAGGGCGTGCCAGCTGTCCAGCACCGCTGCAGTCCGTCAACTCAAGCCATGAAGCTGGCCTGACAGTCACCTTCTGTCAAGCGCTGCATTCCGCCGACGCAAATGGAGGCTGGCTGGACGTCTCACCTGCTGCTTGACCTGCTTGTCGTGCAGGTGCAGGATGTGCCAGCTGTCCAGCACCGACTGCCGCACCGGCTCATGCTTGCTGAACACCAGCGGCCACATGCCACGCAGCGCCTTGTCAGCTCCGGGCAGCTCAAACGTCCTGCAAGCAGGCGCAGCAGGTGCAACACAGGAGGTTGGGTGCGCACTCAACACACGGTGATGCACAGGAGCAAATATGTTGCACCGGTTTTGGTTTGTGCCTGAATTCAGTGCAGCAGGTAGAGGTCAAAACACAGCGACGCAGCCTGCAACAAGACAGCACCCCACCATCAGCAAGCAGCAGCAAGTCGCAGCACGATGGCCAGCTTCTGGTGCCAGGCACCTGCACAGACACGCCACGCAGCGCCTTGTCAGCTCCAGGCAGATCAAAGGTCCTGCAAGCAGGCGCAACAGGCCCAGCAGGTGCAGCATAGGGTGGTCGGTGCGCACACAATACACAGTAGTACACAGCAGCATGTTATGCTATGCAGGCTCCACTTTGTGCCTGAATGTAGTGCAGCAGGTAGAGGTCAAACAAAAAAAGCATCCTGCTGCAACGAAGACAACAACACCCCACCATCACCAAGCGCCAGCACATGGCAGCAAGCACTGATGCCAGGCACCTGCACAGACTGCTCACAATTTCAGGTCACATAGGTAACCTTGCCCGCTTGGGGCGCTGATGAGAGACGCATTTGGCAAAAAAAGCCAACACAAAGCTCACTTGCTCAGCGTGAGGAAGATGATGACATCATGCACCACGCCAGCCTAACGGCAGAAAATACAATAGCATGTGTGAAAAGAAGAAGATTGTATTGTAAGTAATTGTAAGCAGTTTGCTCACTTGCTCAGCGTGAGGAAGATGATGACGTCATGCACCACGCCAGCCTGAGGGCTGAAAGACAATAGCTATGTCAATAGGGAAGATAAACAAGTCGAGATATTTGTAAGCAGTCTGCTCACTTGCTCAGCGTGAGGAAGATGATGACATCATGCACCACGCCAGCCTGGGGGCTGGCCAGCAGCAGCTGCAGCTGCGGCAGCGCTGCCTCCAGGCGCTTGCAAAATGACACGCCCTCCTTGAGCGTGGCACACATGGTGCGCAGCCGCTGAACAGCGGCCTCGTTGCTGGGCTTGGCTGCAGCACAGCAGGCATGTCAACACCCGTCAGTCCAGCAATGCACAATTATGGGACTCTGAGCGTGGCACAACATGGTGCAGCCGCTGGATGGCGGCCTCGTTGCTGGGCTTGACTGCAGCACAGCAAGAGAACAAGCAGACTGGAATGAACAAACAACAAGCAAAAGAAACAATCGTATTGAGATGAGCAATCATCAAACCCGCGACACAAGCATGTGGCTGATTCATGTCTGTGCATGCATGTGCACATGCATAGCCGACCAGACATGGTGTGCAGGCGCTGTATAGCAGCCTCGTTGCTGGGCTTGGCTGCAGCACAGCAAAAGAACAAGCAGATCGTGTATGTGTGTATGCGTGCATCCAATGTATGCCTGTGCATAATGTGCCAATGCAGAGCAGATAAGACATGGTGCGCAGGCGCTGGATGGCGGCCTCGTTGCTGGGCTTGGCTGCAGCGCAGCAGAAGAACGAGCGTGTTGGGATGATCAGCACACGTGGCCCATGCATGCATGTGCATGCAATGCTACGCAGACCTGTTCACCAGACTGCGGTACAGGGGTTGTGACATACAGTATAGGCATGGTGCTGCCTTGCTGATACAGCAGCAGCCAAGCAGGCAGTGCTGCAGCTGGGTAACCCCTGCAGCAAGCTCACCAGGACTACTGCTGTCAGCATCACCACCCGCAGCAGCAGCAGCAGCAGGCTCCTCGCCATCCATAGGCTCCTCCTTGATCTGCAGCAGCAGCAACAACATGACACAGCCAAGCATAAACACGGAGCTCATCTGAGGTTGCGTCCGGGCTGCTTGGTGGTGGAGCTTGTACGTGCAGCGCAACAACAAATCCACAACAGCCGGCAAACACCTCAACACTGTCATCAGCAGCTCCTCCATGATGTGCATGCAGGCTCAGACTAGCTGTAATCAAAGGGGATTGAGTTTACGCTATAAACTCTGACATCCTCCAATGTACAAGGATCATAGGCTCAAGCAGGCCAAAGCCTTGCTTGTGATGCGTAAGATTTTTCATATTGGCCGGCACAGACACACCCATCACAGCCCGCACCTGGATTGGCTTCCAATCTGCAGCATCCTCCCCTTCTGCTCCCCCCTCGCCTGCTGCTGCCTCTTCCCCGCCTTCGTCATCGTCATCACCGCCCTGCCGTTTGGGCTGCAGCGCTGCTAGCTCCTCTTCTGCTTTCCGCAGCGTGTTGAGGTAGATCTGCGGCTTCAGTGGCGGCTGGAAGATGCCTTGCTGCAGCATGCGGTGCAGCAGCTGCAGCGCTGCTTTGACCACCAGCTGGCTCTCATCCTCAAGCCTGCCAATGGCTGAAATGCAGCAAGAGAGAAGCAGAGGGACGGCAGCAATGGCATTGGCAGCGTTGGTGGCATGCGGTGCAGCAGCTGCAGCGCTGCTTTGACCACCAGCTGGCTCTCATCATCAAGCCTGCCAATGGCTGGATGATAAAAAGAGAGAAGCAGAGGAACGGCAGCAGTGGCGTTGGCGGCGGCAGCAGAGCAAGCAACGGATGTTGCCAGTATTTCAACAGTCGACTTGACCCGCCGCTCGCTCATTTTCTGCCAATGGCTGCAGGAGTGGACTGAAACATGATGCTATGTACAGGCAGCAGCAGCAGCAGCACATGAGAGTGTGACTGCATTGCTTGCAGAAGCAGAGTGCATGCACAGCATGTGCTACGTGTGTTTGCCGTTTCACACTCTCCCATGAAATGCCCCCAGTGTAGACCTCTCCCCCTGCCAGTGAGCGCGTCGTCAAGCGACTCCAGCAATAAATCAGCTTTCAAGCAGCACAGTGTGCAATCCCTATGCGCCTCCCATTGGCTCCTGATTGGGGTTCCTACTCTGTTAAGTGGAGCATATAATGAAATGTAATGTAATGAAACGTATTGTAC
The DNA here is from genome assembly GCA_902809745.2 of Tetradesmus lagerheimii. Lineage (NCBI taxonomy): Eukaryota > Viridiplantae > Chlorophyta > Chlorophyceae > Sphaeropleales > Scenedesmaceae > Tetradesmus > Tetradesmus lagerheimii. The sequence goes on from CADDIJ020000822.1 coordinate 129,719, forward strand.
GCTAACATGGGCCCCTCACTCTGGCCCAGCAGGCTGTTCCAGTGGCTGAGGGGCACGCAGCTCTCCTCCACAAGCTTGCCCCACGTCTGCAGCACACGCTGACGCACAAACGCCACCTGCACACGACAGCAAGCCAATGCAGACAAAGCACATCAACACAACCTCTCTTAAAACCTGCACAAGATGGTGTGTGCGATTGTCAAAGAGCCTGGCTTGGAGAACAAAGCTATTCCTCAAGCGGGCACGCACCATCGAGTGCGACATGCCTGCATTGCTGCTGGTGGCGCTGCTGCTGCTGCCAGAGCAGTGACATGAGCAGTTGCGCCTACCTTGTCATTCACGCACTCATGCAGCAGTGGTCATATCCTCAAGCAGGCATGCAGCATCGTGTGCAATGTGCGCGCATGCTTATGGTATTGCTGGTGGTGGTGCTGCTGCTGCTGCCAGAGCAGTGGTTGCACGAGCTGTGGTGGCGCTGCTGCTGCCAGAGACTATGTTACATGAGCTGCGCCTACCTCGTCCATCACGCGCTCATGCAGCAGTGCCATCATGCGCCTGCATGCTCTTGTTACTGCTGGTGGTGGCGCTGCTGCTGCTGCTGCCAGAGACTTGATTGCATGAGCAGTTGCGCCAGAGGTTATTGTACAGCTGCTGCCAGTTACACGAGCAGTTGCGCCTACCTGGTCTATCACGCGCTCATGCAGCAGTGCCATCATGCGCCTGCATGCTTATGTTATTGCTAGTGGTGGCGCTGCTGCTGCTGCTGCCAGAGAGTTGGTTACATGAGCAGTTGGGCTTACCTTGTCCATCACGCGCTGATGCAGCAGTGGTTACATCCTCAAGCAGGCACGCTCCGTCGTGTGTGATATGCCGGCATGCTTATGGTACTGCTGCTGCTGCTGGTGCTGCTACTGCTGCCAGAGGTTGAAGCACTGCTGCTGCCAATTACATGAGCTGTGCCCACCTTGTCCATCACGCGCTCATGCAGCAGTGGTTATATCCTCAGGCACGGGCGGTCGTGTGCAATGTGCCTGCATGCTGATGGTACTGCTGGTGCTGCTGCTGCTGCTGCCAAAGCAGTGGCTACTTGAGCAGTTGCACCCACCTTGTCTATCAAGCGCTCATGCAGCAGTGCCATCATGCGCCTGCATGCTTATGTTATTGCTGGTGGTGGTGGCGCTGCTGCTGCTGCTGTGCTACCAGAGACTAAGTTACATGAGCAGCTGCGCCCACCTTGTCCATCACGCGCTCATGCAGCAGTGCTTACATCCTCAAGCAGGCATGCAGCAATGTGTGCAATGTGCCTGCATGCTTATGGTATTGCTGCTGGTTGCGCTGCTGCTGCTGCCAGAGGTTATAATACTGCTGCTGTCAGTTGCATGAGCAGTTGCGCGCACCTTGTCCATCATGCGCTCATGCAGCAGTGCCAACAGCGCCTCCTTGCTGCGCAGGTGGGCTGCAGCAGCACCCTCTCCCAGGCTGCTGCTCAGTGCATCGGTGGGGAACACCTGAGGCATACAGGGATGATGGCAGAAACAACACAGTGCGCACGTATTGCGTTGGCACGCACCACCAGAGGCTCACCCAGTAGTAGATAGGCCACGTGACCTATTCACTACTCCCAGGCTGCTGCTCAGTGCATCAGTGGGTAACACCTGCGGCACACAGGGAGGGCAAAGCCACCACAGTTAGCACGTACTGTGTTGGCACGCACCACCAGAGGCTGCTGCTCCAGGCATCAGTGGGGAACACCTGCGGCATACAGGGAGGGCAAAAGCAATACAGTGAGCACGTACTGTGTCGGCACGCACCGCCACAGGCTGCTGCTCGGCGCATCAGTGAGGAACACCTGCGGCATACAGAGATGGCAGAAACAATACAGTTGGCACGCACTGTGTTGGCACGCACCACCAGAGGCGGCTGCTCAGCGCATCAGTGGCAAACACCTGCAGCATACAGGGATGGCAGAACCAGTGCAATGGGCACACAGGTGCGCTGCTGCAGCACCCTCACCCAGGCTGCTGCTCAGCGCATCAGTGGGGAACACCTGCGGCATACAGGCACGGCAGAAACAATACAGTGCGCACAGAGCGTGTTGGCACGCACCACCAAAGGCTGCTGCTCAGCGAATCAGAGGGGAACGCCTGCAGCATTCAGGGATGGCAAGATCAATTCAGTAAGCACGTACTGCGTTGGCACCCTCACCCAGACTGCTGCTCAGCGCATCGGTGGGGAACACCTGCGGCATACAGGGATGGCACAATCAACAGAGTGGGCACGCAGTGTGTTGGCATGTACCACCAGAGACTGCTGCTCAGCGCATCCGTGGGGAACACCTGCGGCATACAGGGATGGCAGGAACAATACAGTTGGCACGCAGTGTGCCGGCAAACACCAACAGAGGCTGCTGCTCAGTGCATCAGTGGGGAACACCTGCGACATGCAGCGATGGCAAAAACCATACAGTGGGCACGTACTGTAGGATGCTGATGCTCAGTACATCAGTGGGGAACACCTGTGGCAGCCGCAGCACCAAGCATGCAGAGCGGCAAAAGCACAATGGGGAGATGCTGTGTTGACATGTAAAACCAGGTTAATGATAAGGCACAGTACGTGACTACGAGAAAACTGGCAGTCAACCTTCACCAGATACTCAACCTGCAATGGTTTGCGACGTGAACACGATGATACCAGACCATGAACAGCAATACACGCACACACAGATGCACGCACCTGCACCAGGATGCTCCCCACAGCTGCCAGCAGTGAGCCGCGTAGGCAGTACGCCTTTGCACAGCCCAGGTACGGCCGCAGCTGGCTGATGCAGTTTGACACAACCTTAGGCTGCAGCTCAGCCAGGCAGGCCACCAGGTCACCTGCCAGGCGCACTGAAACCTGGTTTGTGGCATACTGTGCATCGTAGTCTTCAGGCGCAGTGCGGCAAAACTCAGCTAGCAGGCGCACAGCCTGCAGCGTGCACGGAGAGGTTGCAGGAGACAGAGGATGAGTGCGGCGTAATGGGCAGCTATTGCACAGCAGGCAACGGGCATGCCAGCCAGACACCTCAATTGAATCAGCACCGATATTGCTTGCTGACTCGACCACTGGCATGAGCTGGCATTACACCAGGACGTGCAGGGGGGGAATATACTGAAATACACCACCATCAAAAAGTGTCACGGGCCCCGCAGGGGCCCTACCTCCCCCCCTCCCCCCCGCCACAGGGGGTGCTGGGCCCCCAGTCGGCCCCATACCATGTGTCAAGTAACGAAATAACATAACACAGTATGTGATGTGCCTGTTTGTCAGCCTTGATAGCCAATGTGTGGTAAAAAGCAGGTGCCAGGTTTTCAGCAGCAGAAGGTACCCAGGTCGAACCTGGGTGTCTGCGCTGGAGAAAAGTGGTCATTAATCCGGGCCCCGCTTCGGCAAGGTCCATAACTTTCTTTCTAGAGCTGTCAAAACATAGATATATATGTATATATTCATTGTGCAAAGTTTCAGGCCCAAGTCCATGGTGGTGTCCTGAGCTTATGGACTGCCCCCCCCTGGGGCGTGACCTAAGTTTCACCTGTTACTCCCGCGCATGATACAGCAGCAGCAGTGCTGTGCAACCGCTCTCACCAGCTGCGTGCTGTTGCACTTCTCCTCAGCATGCTTCGCGATCAGCGCTGCCAGCTTTGGCACGTGCTCGTGCTTGCGGGCCCGCTCCATCAGCGCAGCAGCAACAAAGTCGAGCTGGTGGTACAGCACAGCTCCACGCGCCAGCACGTCCCTGCACGCAGGCCATGCTGACTCCTGCTTCTCAACTGCGGAGCTCTCCAATCCCTGCAGCGCCTGCAGCACAGCAAGCAGTACAATGGCAACAGAATCGACGTGTCAAGTCACGGGCATGCCCCTGGAGTTTGGCGGGAGGGCCAGCTTGAGGCAAGCAGGCGTCGTAGAGTTATACAGTGCTGAATCTGCTCATGTCGCCATTTGCGGCACCTGCTGGGGTGCTTGCGACGCTGATGCTGGCTGCGCACGGTGATTGCAGACGCTGATGCGTGCAGACTACACACAGCTGCTGCTGCTCACCAGCTCCATAGCCAGGTTGATCAGCTGCTCCGCTGCTGCCAGGCCCCTGAACAGTGCCTTGAGGTCCAGCAGCAGCAGCTCGCGCACAGCCAGCAGCACACGCTGCCTGCTGTGCTGCCAGTCCCAGCCTTCGTCGTCATTATCAGCTGCTGCCTTGCGCCCACGCCCTGCAGGCGCAACAGCAGACAGCAACATGGGACACACACTGTGAAGCACTACACATACTTGCAGCCGCTTTGGACTTGCTAGTCAGTGTGCATCAGGACTGGCCCTGGCGGTACAACGATTGCTGGCTGTGGCCATGCCAGTATATACTCTGCTTGGTTACTTACCTGTTGCTTTGGGTTTGGCTGCATTCTCGCCGCCCTGCGCTTGCTGTGCATCTTTGTCTGCTTGCATAGCAATGACATGTAGCAGGTGCACCAGCATCTTGAGGCCGTTCTTGTGCAGCAGCACTGCTTCTGGCTGCACTGCCTCCTGGCTAGACAGTAGGCCTTGTGCAGAACTGCACAGCATGCTCAGGTTGGCTGCCAGTATGTCGACTGCTTTTGTACGCTGCCTGGGGTGCAGCTGCAGGAATCCGCTGAAGTTGCATGCAACACACAGCAAACAACCTTGACGTCAGGTTACCGGTCGGACGCAGCAGTCACAAACAGTGCTGCACAGCGGAAAGCAGCTCAACAGCACCAGCAAGCGCACCTGGCCAGCCCCTCACAGCGTTCATAGTTGTCATCCTCGGCGATGAACAAAGCATCATGGTCGCTCAAGTCATCCAGGATGTCTGCGGGTGTGCAACAACTCAGCCTCACCCCCATGATCGCTGCTGCTGTTGCTGCTGCTGCTTGGCCTGCCCTGCTGTCCTTACCCGCAGCATCACCCTGGTTAAGGTTAATCTCCTGCAGCCCTGTACGGCCCCCATGCTTTGGTATTGCAAACTCTTCAAGCATGTTTACGTCTGGCTGAGGTCAAGTGCACCAGTACTTCATGAGACTGCTAGCGTGTTGCTGATGTGCACTGAAAGGCGTTACAAGTGATCACTGAATCGCGATTTCTGAGGCCTCTCCTGCGGACAACCGGAGTGCTGAGCATCTGTCACACTCGCCGGTTTGAATGATGACACGCGGCCCGCAATTCTGTGACACTTGAATGCAGCACATATCATTCATCCAGCCTTGTTTTGTTCGTAGAATATAGCACGCTCAGCGATACGCTATCACTACTGTGTCATGGGATTGGGGGATGCTCACGACATACGATACAGGCGTCCTATGCGCCACCTAAAGTCAAGATTTAGCCCTTATTTTGTTCACAACTACATGCTGTTTGCCTGTCACCCTGTATGCACGGTCGTCCAATCTGTGAAGAGCAAACATGGCCTCTGTCATAGTGCAGCAGACCATCAGCAAGCAAGCAGTGGCGCTTGGGCAGCAATTGATACGGCATGGTGGACACAGTGGGCTTGTAAAGGTGAGGTGACTGCTCACAGCGAGTTAGCTGAGATGGACAGCACAGTTGCAGCCAGCAGATGCCGGTCAATATGGGACCGCCACCCTTGCACAGCATCCCTGATCAGTCATGACTGACAGATGTGCGGCGGTGCGCACTCGTTGTCTGTGAACCCTGGCAGCCTTGTCTGTAGACCTTGGCAACCGAAATAACAGGGCTAGTATCAAAATCATGCCTACGCTGCCTGCCTTTGATTTGACCGCTGTTTCTTACTTGTGGCTTGTTGCTTGCTGCTCAGGATGTGCTGCACAGTTTGGGCGGCTGGGCATCCAGAAGATATACCAGGAATGTTGCCACTGCCATTGCTGGTACAGCAGTAGCACCTGATGACTTGATTGATGCCAGTGCTAACCTGACAGGTGAGCGTCAAGCACAGCTGACCTGTTGCAACAGCTGCGTGTGCATGTGGTACGGGAGCTTGCTGAGCTACCAATTCAACTCAGACAGCTGCTGCAGCGACAGAATGATGTTCTTTACTAAAGCAAGCCATAGCGGTTAACGTCGAGCAGAAGCCACAATGGGCATCACAACCTAAAACCACATCAGCCATGTCAAGCGAAGTCTTGACGCCTGCCCGCATCTGTTTTTGTTGCAGGAGAGCGCCTTGACGGCGCACTCGCAACGCTGCGCGTGCTGTCCTGCCGCCTTGCCGCTCTCAGTGGCATGGTGCACGAGCCTCACAGCGCCTGCAGCAGTGACCCTGGCCTGAACATCAGCACTCAGGCACGCCAGCAGCAGGCCCATGCCAGCAGCGCACCGGCGGTTGAACAGCGGTGATGCAGGCAACGGCAGCAGATTGCACTGATGCAAGCCACAAAGTGGCGCATACTCAGTGTAGCACCCTGATCAATCCTTCAAACGTGCTTGCTGACCTGGCTTGTGCTCTGCACGCAACAGAGCTGGCTGCTACCCCACAAGACAGCCAACCAGCACTACTGGCAGTACGGCTATGAACTGCGCTTCACCAACAGCAGTGAGGAGCCACTGCAGCTGCTGCAAAAGGCCTGGCAAGTCACCGAGCTCTCAGGTGCGTGCGCAGCAGAAGGTGTTGCTGTAACACAGGCAGCTGCAACGGGGTACTCTGTTCGACACTAGGTAGGGCAAGGCACAGAGGTGTCTGGTGTGTGCGCAGCGAAGCGCACTCGCCCTTGCATTAGCACTGTATGCGCAGAGCCCTGTGTTTCTTACATCAGCAGCTGACAGGGGTGCGTGGTTATGCATGTTTCTATCTATGCAGGTGTGCTGCGCGGCAGGAGCAGCGACGGGCTGCTGGGCATGCAGCCAGTCATCTACAGTGGGGAGAGCAGGGCATTCAAGTCTGCCATCACGCTGGACACTGTCAAGGTAGCTACCCATAGGCAAAGAGATGGTGGTTTGTCAAGACCTTGGGGTATATGCATGCTTGCGCAACGTTGCTGCCAAATTTGCTGTTGCATTGGTTGTATGCTAAAGCAGACGATCTTTGCATAGCAGCACGTGCTGTTGAAGCCAACACACCACCAACACCAATGGTTTCAGCCAGTTCTGGCAGAAGGGTGAAACTGTGCTGATTTGTACCTGCAGGGCAGCATGAAGGGCCATTTCCTCTTGAAAGGCCTGGTCACTGGCGCGCTCTTCCCAGCAACCGTGAGTGCTGAAGAGAAGGATGAGAATGACTGCTGACGTAGGGCGAAATTTGCATGGGCCTTCAGCTGCATTACCAGTCTCAGCAACCACTAAGCAACGCTGTGTGTGGTCCAGCAGTGTGGCTTTGACAGTGCTGCTCCTTTCTGTGCTGCTGCTGCAGGTAGCTGCGTTTGCGCTGACGCCCACTGCACAGCAGTACAGTGACAAGCACTACATGCCCGCAGATCTTTTGAGGCCAGCGGATCAAGATCAACAGCAAGCAGCGGCTGCGCTAGCAGATGATGCGCCTCTGAGCAAGGAGCAACTCCAGCAACAGGCGTACGCAGCAACAGCTGGTTCGGCATCATGGAAGTGCATGTTATAACTGCGCTACTGCGGCAACAGGGTCGACGCCAGCACCTGAAGCAACAAAATCAAAGCATTGGATGGGATGGATGTTGCATTGAGCGTGTGTGAAACTTATGTGCTGGGCGGCCGCAGCCATCTGCTGCAGCTGCTGACCCACATAGCGTATGAATCATGTGCACTGCTGCAGAAGCAGTTAGCTGTGAAAGAGTGTTAGGGAGGGCTTGCAGCAGCATCATTTGTTCATGTTTTTGATGCCAGGGATTGCATGTGTGTGTGATAAGCACGGAGTGTTGAGTGTTGCACTTGTTTATACTTCACCTATGCAAATGTTTGTTCTGTCGTACCCTGTGTTCGACAACCCTGTGTGTGTGTTTCATGCATGTTGCGTGTTATCTGCTTCGTGTGTTGGGTAGCGCAGTCGTGCCCATCACACTGTGCCTTTCTTTGTCACCCTGCGTGACAACAGCCTTTTGCTGATGCACGCAGTTTGGCATAACAATGGCCCATCCCCCATTTGCCAAAGCAAGCAGCCTTGCAGGGTACTGTCCAGGATTTTATGCAGTGTGGCTGTGCCGAATATTTGGCATGCGTGTGTGACTTGGGCGCTAGCTGCGGAAACAACTGTGATTCAGTGCAGTGCTGGCCAGCACTCATGGGTGTGCTGTGTTGATGGACGGTACTGGCAGAGAAGGTTGCAGGCATTCTGAGTGTGCTGTGTATGTATCTCCTGAAAGGGAACGTCGCTTGCATTGCTGTCATGACTTTCCCAAGGACATTGCTGCTGGCGAGCTACGTATACTGCCTATCACCGGTTGTTCCTTTTCATCGCACTCACTATGTATCAGAGGGTAGTCATGTCCTGGAGGGTAACTTGTGGCAGTGCCACTGGCAGGTTCTAGGCCAAAAGTATTCTAATTGTCCAGCTGGGCTGCAGCCCTCTGTTGGCGCAGGCGAAGAGAGCTGACATTGCAATAACTTGGCAAGTCCAGAATGAATATCTTGTTTCAATTGACGGCCCAGCAGTTGCATAAAATGGTTGCCAAGCACTCAGCCGTCAGTACTACATGGTGGCATCAACAGCAGACAGCAGGTGCAGGCCTGCACCTACTAGTATTATGGCCACAGGCCTGTCAGCTGTGTTCCATCTGCACAAGATCAACCAGCTAGCTGGTTGGATTTGAACCAAATGCTGCTATGTACCAAATCAAGAGCAAGAAGTCTACATTCAAAGGCAGACGTCACATCACAATCATTATTGTTATTATTATTATTATTATTATTATTATTATTATTATTATTATTATTATTATTATTATTATTATTATCAGGTTGCGGTTGCCGATGCCGAAAGGTATGGCTTACAAGGATTGATTATTATTATTATTATTATTATTATTATTATTATTATTATTATTATCATCATCATTATCATCATCATCATCATCATCACAAGCATGTTTCCTTCTGTCATAGGTATTTTGTGTACCAAAACTACAACACGGCCATACAGCACACCACCCTAGTGACCTGAAGAGCACTGTCAAAATTCATCAGGCACAAAATCACTGTCTGCACCGCCCACCCAAGCACACGATGTACTTAGCTGTATTTACATGCCTACGTCCTTAATGTACCGAGTACATCTTGACGATAGGTCTGTATACTGTAAAGCATTCTTACGGTGTGTGAAGTAGTTCAGTCACCACTCTTGCTCTGCAATATAATACCACAGCTGCACTGTGCCAAGGGATGCTGCAGCGTGACCTCATTGACACAAAACACCACTATTAAACCCGGACAGATAGAATCATTACTGTAACCCTCACTGCTGAAAAAGGAAATATGTATGGTGATGTGCAGCGCAAGTACTATTTGACGGTCTTGCAGGTCATGTGCTACCAGCACTCAAGCTGAGCTTCAATCTGCCTGATATCCAAGGTATCTGTTTGGGTCCCCTCTGTTCATGGCAGTGAGGCACTCAACCGATGGCCGCCAGCTGGCAGCTGTCAACTTCATGACACCAATTCACGCTTGCAGGATTGTGGTTCCTGCTTGTAGGTCACGAGCAACTACGCCGAAGATGGTCTGCCAGACCAGTGCGCAAGTGGGTGATGGCACCAAACAACATAATTGCGCTGGAAACTTCTCCACCACCTGCACTGCTGGCATGCCAGGGGACATCTCATCTGTCCACCTGACATGCACATCTGCCAATCATCAAGCCTGCTCTTCTGCTGTGCTCATCTCTGTTGTCTGTACCTGCTTCTCCCTGCTGCTGTCTGCCTGTACATACGTGCCTGTGCCTGCCGTGCACAGCTGCAGTGATGCTGCCTCAAGCAGTGCAGCATACTCCTGCGCAATGCAGTCCAGCAGCACCTGCAGGCAGCAGCAGCAGCACCTGCAGGCAGCAGCAGCAGCACTCACATGCTATGTAAGTGAATGGTTGCAACCCAACAGATCTCATTGATCACCAGGCCGGGGCTTGCACGAAGTATGTACAAATCCTGGACCACAGGAATGCAGATTTGTGTGGGTACTTGGCTGTCAACGCGACATGCGGTGCTGCCGTTGGCGCTTGATGCTGCACTTGTGCATCGATGCCTCCAAGGCATTGCAGCAATGTGACAGCGGTTGCACCCCTGCCCACACAGTTCTAGGCCTGCCGCTCACCTTTGGTTTGCTGGTCTTGCTGGTGTAGCAGGTGTGCGCAAAGGTGATGACATCGCTGTAGCTCAGCAGGCTGATCATGCAGCTCAGGGCGCTGGGCTGCACTGCGTTGTAGATGCGGCCAATGGGCTTGCCGCCAAACGACCAGCTGCCTTGCAGGCCGCGTGAAATACAGGGTGGCCTTGGCAGGCAGGGCCTTGACCATCGCTGCAGATGCCTTGTTGATGTCGCGGTAGATGAACTGCGTAGAGGAAATGTGCATAGAGTTGTCTTATACATGCAGAGTAGGCGGCATTGCCGGAGCACGCATCATAGGTGCAATGCAGCATTGCTGGGTGAAGCTGTATGATGCAGCGGATGCCACCGTAGCACAGCACGTACTCTCCAAAGCATCAACATGTGGTCGCCACAGTGGCAGTGCAAGACGTGCAAAAGTGGTGTAGCTATCTCGGCCATTTTTCCTGCAAGCAGATTTTTTTGGCAACACTTTGCACTACAGCCTAATCCCACGGCATCCCACACAGCCGCACCTTGGTCACAGCAGGCATCACTATCGCCAGTACCAGCGCAGGCGAGCGTCGGATCCAATCTACAGCTCACTCCACGCGGCTCAGCCGCTCCGCTGGTGAGACGTCCGCAGTGCACACGGGCGCTGCAATGTATGTGAAGCAGTTGGCTGGCACCCTGGACGTGTCCTTGCCGGGGCCTGCAGCACCAGACTTGAGCGCACGTGTGTCAACTGTCACCATCATGCGTACCCGCTCAGGCACTGCCTGCTGCTGTGCCAGCAGGTAGCGGCGCACGCCGCCGCCAACACAGGACACTGCCAGGGTGTTGATGGTGACCCCCAGTTGCTTTGCTGTTGACTTGAACTGGTCCAACGAGAGGGTATGGCTGGCAATCCTGCGCTCCCCCCAGCACTCATCAGGTGCTGCTTTGACTGCGTTGACTGGGTCTGAGTAGAATATGTTACCCATGGAGTATAGCAGTGCTGTGAAGCCCGACCAGCAGCCAGTTATCCACCTGAACACAGTGAAGTATGAATCCAAACAAGGTTAGATCTACACACAATCGCCTGGTGAGAAGATATGTTGCATAAGCAAGTGACTGCCTTGCATCTACTGCTTGGGGCAAGCACACATGGAAGCATGTGTTGTGCAACTGTGCATACTGAGGGCGATTGATTCCTGCAAGGCTGCAAGCACCATTGACATACCTGAACACTGCCATGAAGAGGAACGCAATGAAGAAGACTGGCCGCAGCAGCCACATATGCTGCTGCCTGCTGTGCTGCTGCTGCTCGCCTGTGCTGCTTCTGCTGCTGCTGCTAGGCCTGGCGCCCAGCACCTCTACTGCATAGTCTGCCTTAGCTGCAGCATCCAGCGGCACTGTGATCTGGCGCGGCAGCTTGAGGATGAGGTGGCCGTCTGCGATCATGTGGCTCATGAGTAGCACGATGTCGCTGCGGTTGGGGTCGCATGTGTAGTGGATGAGCACTCCGTCCCAGGGAGGCAGGCCATTTGAGCCCAGGGGTTCGCGGCTCATCAGCTGCAGGCAGTAAGCCAGTGGAAGTTGTTGCACCATGGTCGACAAGGCCCGCTACTGCGGAACCAAGCACTGCCCTGCAAGTGCTGCCATATCATATCTGCCTGCATGCTATGCACCTTCATGCTGGCTGTATGCTATGTGGTCAATTCATCAGCCGGCTCTGCTTGCAAGGCATGCGCTGCTTGCAGGATTGTAATTGGGAACACTGAGGTGCACGCCACAGCACCGCCAACGGCTGCTACAGTGCTTGCATGCAACTGCCATGCCAACTGCCAACTGCGCCTGCTTGCTGCAGGTTCAATTGCGCCACAAGCAGCGGCCCATGCAACCTACCTCGCTGACGTACTCATCAAATGCTGCCTGTGCATTGGGTCCGTCCAGTGTCACCTCACGGCACATGTCGCGCACATTGAAGTCTTGCAGGAACTCCCCATGCCACACGCCGTCCCTGCAGGTGAAGGCAGCACTGCTTGAACCATGTGACACGGGCCTGGACTCGCACGCTAGCACAGCTTGCTGCGTACGCAACGTTGCTGCTCTCATGGCTGTTGCTGGTACAATGCTGTGGCAGTATCGGCTGTCGTTGCTCGGGAGATGAAGGTGCGCACCAACATGCTTGGGCCCCATAGGGTGCAGCCAACCCACCTGCAGACCACGCGCCGTCTGAACCGGTCATGCAGCTCCGTCAGGTGCTGCATGCAAGGGATTGCTTCCTCATATGTGAGGTTGGCTTGCAGCTGCACCACTGCCATGATGTCTGGTGATTGCTTGCCAACACTGCAGAAGAATTGGCTCAAAGGGGAGATGCAGAGCTCCTTCCCGTTGTCATCTTGTGGAGATGCACTGCCATCTGACCGCTGCAGACAGCAACAGACGCAACACGTCCATCGGCGTTAGATTGCATGCCACTGCTGCCGTGGCAAAGCAGCACTACTGTCGAAGTACAGACTGGCTTCATGGCATGCGTCTTCACGCACCTGCTCCTCCGTCTCGAATACCGCTGCCTTCGTCTTGATTTGCTTAAGCTCCATGCGTCTCCAGCAGCCCTCGGCAAGAACAGGGTGACGCTCAGGGCTCCCTCAGTCCAGCTGACTGGAAGAGCCAACACCCCATCTAAAGCTCAGATATACATCATGGTCATCAAGAAGCACAATGCGAATCATGCAGGCTTATCAAGAACCCCGGCTCATCAATTGAGAGACTGCGCGCCTTTCGGTTGCGGGGTTTGTCTTTCAAGCTAGGCCTGGCCGTTTGATGACGAAAAATCCAGCTCCTTTCTTTTCATCTACGTTCAATATGTTGTGTTTGCACAGGCAAAGCGACGCCATTCAACCAACTTCTGGTGGCATGTGCAGTGCTGGCAGTGCAGAGCACTGTCGGACAGTAGTGCAAGCACAGCCAGCGTATGGGCCGATCCTTCGCTCTCTCGGTGAAAAAAACTGCAGAAGCGCGTGTTTTGCTGTAACCCTTGCTCAGCGAGCTATTGCCTTTCTTTTGCTGCAACTGCTGCATCTATGGGGACTCGAGCAGCTCCTGGCCGTGGCGGCGGTTCTCACAGCTGGCTAGAATGCATGTTGCTTCTTTCAACATGTGCTGCCTTAGCTGAGCACCGTTGCAAGCACCCATGTATCACGAGCAGCACCCCTATGCAAGGAGGTTAGCGGTACTGGAAAGAAGGCAGCATATCACCAACTCACGAGCAGCATCTCCCCGGGTAGGGCCTATGCAAGGAGGTTGGCGGTACTGGAAGAGCAGCATTATGATAGCCCGCGTTCATTTACAGCAGCATCAAACCATGCAGTCCTGGTGTCACACCATACTATGATCAGGATCTCATGTCTTCAGGGTCTTATCGACACAGCACTTCACAACCCGCACATCACTTCAGCAGGTTGCGCAGCGCATCCGGGAGCTCTGTGTACTTGAAGTTGAAGCCTGCTTGCTGCGCACGCGTTGGCAGCACCTTCTGGCCCTCCAGCACCACCTGGCAGCAGCATGCAAGTAATGGCAGCAGCATGCAAACAAGCATGCACCACAGCAGTCAGGAGCAGTTGTAATGCAAACGAGCAGCGAAGAATGGTCCTGTGCGGAGTCACATGCACGCTGACGCTCCTCAGCACTAGGCAATCCCGGGAGCCATGCTGCTGCTGCTGCTGGTGACCCTGATGCACTTGCTGCTGCAGCCTGCTGCTGTGGCGCTGTCATAAGCGCCGCTCTGCTGCTTCTGACTGCAATTGACATAGCACATAACCAGGGTAGCGGCCGGTGTCAGGAATCTGCTGCATGCTCATTTCAAAACCTCAACGACAGCGTCCTCCTTGCCAGCATTTGAGAGCAATGCTCTGGTCCTTGGGCAGACCTTGGCAAGCAGATGATGACCACACAGGGACAATATGATGAACAAAGAGAGGGAGGTATACCCAGCCACCAAGCTATGAAGTCTCTGTATATATGTTAGAGATTGCTGCGGGCGTTCACCTGTGCACCCTCTCCCAGCAGGGTAGTGATGGCAAAGTCTGGCACAGGCAGCCAGCTTGGCCGGCCCAGCACTCCCCCCACACTGCTGCAGAGCTGTGCCATGGTCACGGGCTTGGGTGCTGTGCCATTGTACACGCCGCTGTAGCTAGGCTTCTTGATAGCCTCAATGATCATGTCGACCAAGTCATCCCTGCAGGAAAGAGTAACAAGCGTATGGTAAATGCCAAGGCAGTTTGTCGACTTGTGTTTGCAGCTTGGTGCCTAAGGGGTAGGCAAGAACTAGCGATGGCAAGGGATGCCTCAAGCTAAAACAACAATGTTGGATGAGATTCGGTCTATTTTGCAACAGACAGTTGCTGGTGGCGCTGGAAAATTGCGCAATGTATTGTCATTGACTGATGCATCGACCAAGTTGCTGCGTTTGTTTCTGATGATGTTTGGGGTAGCAAGGTGGTCTGCCGACTGGTGTCTAGGAGCAGTGCGGCGTATCTTGTGAAAGCTTGGGATGTGCGTAATAGTTGCAAACATAATGGAGCGGTGCTCCCTCTTTCTTCCGCCCCGGGGGGGCGCGGGGCCGATGGCGTTGATGCTATGGCTTGATCTGGTAATTTGATGATGGTGATGAAGCTGAAACAACAACCACCAGCAGAGTCCACCTGCTGTACAACACCACAGTGGAAGCCGTGATGAGTCAAGCATATGCAGGACAACCTGCAACCTACTGAATGCTGCAGAGCCATGCCGTGGCTTAGCAAGCTGCAGATAACACTGCTGCATCTGCTGCGATTCGCACCTGTGGATCCAGCTCACCCACTGCTTGCCAGTGCCCAGGGGGCCGCCTGCAACAAACACCAGCACAGGGAACAAGCACGACATCAGTGGTTGTGGCCCAGCCCTAGTTGAAGCTGAGTGCCTGCTTGCACCTGTGCCTATTTAGCATGTAACCCTTGCATGAAGACTGTCTGACCACATGTGCTTGGTGCTGCCCTTGAGCATCCTGCTGCAGAGTGCAAAATCACACTGCCTTGCTGATGTGCTCCTATATGGTGCTGTACTCTCAAGTTCCAACTGATGTGCTCCTATATGGTGCTGTACTCTCAAGTTCCAACAACTGATGTGCTCCTATATGGTGCTGTACTCTCAAGTTCCAACAACTGATGTGCTCCTATATGGTGCTGTACTCTCAAGTTCCAACAAATCGATGCTGAGCAATAGCTGGTCACAGCGTCACTGACCTGCAAACAGCTCAAAGATGGGCAGCATTCGTGCCAGCACGCCGCCGTCCCTGGCCAGTACAATGCCTGTGCGAATGATGACACTGCGCGTGCTGGCTGGCACATTCTTCGCAGCAGCCTCCCACTCTGCAGCAAACAAAATACAACAGCAGCAGCTTTGCAGAGCAATGGTATCGCAGGGACCAACTGAACCCTGGGACGGTTGGGCGAATTGTGGCTAGCAAGGTGTTGATGAGTCGCTGCTGCTGGTGTTCACACCAGTGCCGCACACCCTCAACTCAGCTGCTGTGCAAAGGATGCTCAGCATTGAAGCATTGATCATGCAGCACAACATTTGCTAGAAATACCTGTGCAGATCTGTGCCAGGTAGTCATTGCCTGCTGGCGAGTCTTCTGTGAAGCTAGCGGTTGAACTGGCCCCATAGTAGCCCACTGCTGAGGAGGACACAAACACCTTGGGCCGCGAGCCCTCAGGGCTGTTGCTGATGGCACTCTGCACGCACAAACAGCTGCATGAGAACTTGCAAAGTGGAGGTAGTTCGGGTTATGGGAAGGAACAGTGAATGGCAGCACCTATCTCGACTGCTTGTGCGTCAACGTATCCGCTGTCAGCAAATTCAGCTGCAAAGCACACTGTCATGGTCGGCACCAGTACTTGGACAACTGCTGCTGCTGCTCACCGCTACTTTGCCGGTGATATCCAGGCGTGACTCCTTTATCTGCTTCTTGATGGCTGGAGTCCACCTGCAGGAATAGGACAGCAGAGACAGCAAGGAGTTCAAATACCTCACACCCTAATGTGAAGGGTGGAATTGCAGCAGTGTGTGTTTGCCGCGTTGTACGCCAAAATCTGCCTCAGTGTACCAAGAATGCCAGCCAGCGTGTTGCCCCTGCTCTGCTGTTGACAGCGCTCGTGAAGTACTGCGCCATCTGGCAAGCCATGCGCAGCTACCACAGGCCATCGTGGACCGCCGTCGGAAACGCTTTCCGGTATGCACAGGAAGGCGGCCCCCGACGGCACTCTACAATGGCCTGTGGCAGCTGCGCATGGCCTGCTAGATTGCCGCAGTACTTCAGGGCAGCTGCTTCCTGCTGGGGGCGGCTGCTTCCTGCTGATGCAGCTGGAGCCTGTCGCTGTGCTGCCCAGCCAGCTGTGCTCACCGCAGCAGCGTTCGTGGTGGCATCAAACTGGTGGCAGCTGCGTGCTCAACACGCCGTGTGCATGTGCATGACAAGCAGCTGCTTCACCAGCGCCGCAACTCAGCAGAGCTGTAGTTGAACTCTGCCAGCAGGGTATCCCTGCTTGCAGACTTTAACCATAGCTCTGCTGACGTTGCGGCGCTGGTGAAGCAGCTGCTCCCATGCGCAAGCTGCTAGCACTCCACTTGCTTAAGCTTGCCCAGCTGCACTTTTCAATCACCATCAAACTTGATTGCAGGTTGCCTGCTGCAGCTGTACTTGCTGCTGCCACATCATCCAACCACCAAAATATCCTCCACAGCAAGCACCAGCAGCTAACAGACGGTATCTCTGTACAGATGTGTGTCACACGCTCCATGTGCTGGAAGTGCCGCCCTGGCTTCGTCTGCTGGTGGCGCCCCCACTGCCATTGCCGCTGCTGTTGTTGCTGGTGCTGTTGCTGGCCCCGTGCTGCTCACCGCGTGCCGATGGGCTCTCCTGCAAGGTTGACCACAGCATCTGCGCCTTTTACTGCCTCATTGATCTGTGCCAGGCTGTAGAACTCCAGGCCTGGGTACTGCAGCTTGGACCTTGCGCTGTTCACGTTGCGGGTGAGCACGCGCACCTTGTTGCCCTGTGCTGCCAGCTTGGCAGCCAGACGGCTACCTACTAGGCCAGTGGCACCTGCAGGTGGATGCCAATGGTGAGTTGGCGATGGAAGGAGGGGAGAGTGTTGTAGTATACGGACAATTCACATGAAGGCGTGCCATGCAACGTGCTGCAATATGTGCTGCTAGCGTATGACTGGGGTGCATGTCATGAGCGGTGTGCACTGGCTATCTGTTACTGATGATTGTATCACTGTGGAACGAGACACTTCTGCTTGCCGGAAGTACCAACATGCTTGGCGTTGGTGCTTGCACTGATGCAGCTGGCAATCCACCTCAGCCAGCTTGTCTGCTGCCGCCCATCCTGGTGCTGCTGCTGCTGCTGCTGGTGCACAGGGCAGAGTCACTGATGCATTTGTAATCACATCTGCCACACGTGCTGGTCCCCAAGCAAGCCGTGGCAAGCAAGCAGCTGTACACATGTGAAGCGTACCACGTGTTAGGTGTCTGCGCAGCACTGAGTGTTTCCTTGCACCACTCTCACCTGTGACAGCAATGGTGAGCTTGTCTCCTGCTGCTGCCATCACCCGGACTGCCCTGCTCCTGCTGGAGCTACTGCTGCGCCCAGCACTTGCTGCCTGGAAAGGCCTAGGATCACAGCCTGCAGGCAGTGGTGCACAAAGCACGCTGCCTGCTGCTGCTGCTGCTTGCGACGCCGCGCCACGTGCGGAACTTACTGATCTATTTGCTGGAGTAAAGGCATTGCTCTGGCACGAATGGCTCAGCTGCGCGCGATGGCTGAGACACTGCATTTGGAGTTGCCCTGGCTAAGTGAACTGGCTGTGTGATCTATACAAAATTATCTTTAGGGGCGTAGAATGCTTGATTGAGCAACGCGTTTTCTGTTTAATTGACGATCTGCTTTGCGCGGTTATTTGCCACTGACAAGTCGCTGTGTGTTCAAGTACGTATGCATGTCCGCTTGGCCAATGCCCAGTACTAGACGAAATCTGTCGCAACCCAATTATTTGTGGGTGTCAGGGCCTTGTCTACTGCCTGGCATTCCTTTTTTCGACGGACAGTTTCGTTCTGCTGTAGAAACGACACGCTGTCAGCATTCGCCGTCTTTCGGCTGTAGAAATTAGTTCAATATTTAGTCAGCCAGCAGATGCAACTACGCAGCAGCACAGCAGTACTCTCTGGCTCTACTGTACAAGACCCAGCGGCTGTACTGGTTTCAAAACGCCAGAACTGGTCATGATGTTCCGTACCAAGCACCAGAGTGCCATGAAGTAACACCTGCATGGCAGCTGGAGCCCGTGAGAGGCGGCAGGAGCCCTGCAGCACAGCAGATTCACCGACCTGGTGCTGAACGGCAGGCAGCAGGTTTGTCATACTGTGTTGCAGCATGAAGTGACTGTGCTGTCATGGCCGCAAAACAAGCAGCATGTCACTCATTTGCCACATGTGTGCCCTGGAGCTTTGGGCAGCACAATGGCTGCTGGAGCAACATGCATAATGGAGCAGAAGCACCACGACAGGATGGACAATGTAGCAGGCATGCACCTCTCCACATAGCACTTCATGTATTCCTCCTGCTGCTTGACACACATGTACATTGACGCCAGCTGCTTGGCTGCCTTGAACCTGCATCGTGCAGGTTTGCAGCGGCAGCAGCAGTGCCATGGATGCCTATCAGAAAGGCCCCATCATCGGCGAGGGCACATATGGCTCTGTCATATGCGCAACGCACAAAGCCAGTGGCCGCCGTGTTGCCATTAAGAAGGTTCGCATGGCTAGCAACCGCGATGGTGTCAACATGAGTGTGCTGCGCGAGCTCAAGGCGCTACAGGCGCTGCAAGGGCCGCATGTCGTGGAGCTGCTTGACGTGTTCACCACCAAGAGCAGTCTGGTGCTGGTCTTTGAGTACATGGACTGCAGGTGGGACAGCATCACAGCAACAGCAGTAGTCAACGGCAACGGCAGTATGCAATTCAAACAAGAACAGCTGCGGCTGCCGTGACATGAGGGGTTTTTACAGCAACAGCTATCTCACTTGCGGCTTGTACTTGCACATACACGGCAGCATGACATCATTGCATCCTGTCCCACTGTACAGCCGTTTTCTAAAGCAACTCCCTGACGACAACCCATGGCTTGTGGCAGCTGCAGTGCGGCAGCAAAACACCAGCAGCAGCAGCACCTGCCTGAGTCACGGCTGCAGGGCCTGCTCTCCGTGATGATGCTCACACCCTATGAGAGGCAAGCAATTGCTTGCGCAGGCTTGCTGCGCCATCAGGCTTACAACGCTGCAATGCTTGTGAACTTGTGCCCTTGCATCCTGCCACCTTTCCTGCGCTGCTGTTTTTTCTGCTGCTGCAGTTTGGATGACGTCATACGGGACAAGGGCACCCAGCTGTCGCCTGCAGATGTGAAGGCCTACATGCAGATGATGCTGCAAGGCCTGGCACACGTGCATGGTGAAGGCGTGGTGCATCGAGATGTCAAGCCGGACAACATGCTCATAGGCAGCAACAACGCACTCAAACTAGCAGATTTTGGCCTTGCTAGGTGAGCACCTCCTTGCTGCAGTATCATTGCTATGTGGATGTCAACCAGGGGGTGCGTGTGTGCCGTAGCCACAACCACTGCATGAGCATGGCCCCTGCATGCGATGGTACCATAATCGCGCGGACCACATGACGCACATACCTTCCTGCAGCACAGCCAGATTACCATCGCTGCATCACATGCTGCTCACCTAGCATGTATTCACAATATACAAGTCCTACGTATTGGTGCATATGCTCCTCATGCGTAAATTAGAAAATAACAGGACCGGGTCCCAACAGGGACCGAGAGTCCTTTAGTGAGGACGCAATTCGGTTTTACTAACCCAGCATGTTGCCACCGTATGCAGGTCTTTGGAGGCGCCGTGCTCCAGCCCATCAGAGCCCAGCAAGCTCACGCCGCAGGTCTTTGGCCGATGGTACCGCCCGCCAGAGCTGCTGATGGGCTGCTGCCACTACGGCTGCCCAGTGGACATGTGGGCTGCGGGCTGCGTGCTGGCAGAGCTGCTGCTGCGGCGGCCGTGGTTCCCTGGCGTGTGTGACATGGACCAGCTGGACCGCATCTTCAAGGTGTGGCATGTTGACCATGATTGACCGTGTTTGACCATGTTGAACTTTTGAAGGGAAGAGCGCCTGCTGATGAATGGTGTAACAACACCTTGTGTATTGAGTTTGTGGTGCAGCGTCAGGTAGCTTGCTGGCTGTTGCTACCTGTGCCTTGGAAGAAGCTGGTGCTGCTTGTGTATATGGAGGCCACACATACCCGCTTCTCTGGCTTGCTTACTGGGATGTTATGTTGAGCCACATGTGCTATAGCTCAATCCAACTACATCACACATCCTTCACTGTTGTTACTGCTGCTGTACGTTTGCCGGTGCTGCAGGCGCTAGGTGTGCCGACTGTGCAGTCCTGGCCCGGCATGGCTGACCTACCTCACCGCATAGACTTCAAGCCAGCGGACGGCCAGCCGCTGCAGCAGCTATTCCCGCAGGTACGCACAGACGGCACAAGTCTGAGGGATGGGAATGAGAGCACATACACCTGCAGCTGCTTGAACACAACTGGCTGGTGTACAGCCCTACTGCGCCATCTTTAGTCAACACGTCATGCTGTGGATGCGAGGTCTACATCATAGTATCATTCCTCTTGCACAGTCACACAGCATTATTCTGTTCTGTGGCATCATCCGGCGCCGCTTGCTTCCTGCAGGCTTCCGCTGAGTGCCTGGACCTGCTGCAGCAGCTGATGCAGTTTGACCCTCAGCGCCGAATCAGTGCAGCAGCAGCGCTGCAGCACCCCTATTTCAGCAGCAGCCCAGCACCCACAACAGTGGAGCAGCTGCCGCGACCAACATCAAGCAGGTGCGCTGCGTTCTGCTACGCAACCACCGCATGCGTCTTTGCTAGCAGATTTCCGGCAGACAGCAGCCGCCTCGTCAACTGCTAGACTGCATGGTACTCGTGATGTACCTGTGCGCCCACAGCCTCCAAGGCGCCACTGCAGCAATGTAAGCACTGTGCATCCTGCTATGTTTCGCCTGCTAGCACCTCAATCCACTTGCATCTAGCACGCCTCATGCTGCCGATGTCAATTGTGTGATGATGCTGTGCTTTCAGGGGCCGGCGGGATGTGACAGTTCCAGCCATCATGCAGGACCTGCTGATGCGTCCTGCACTGATGATGCGGCAGCAAGATGCACCAGCAGGCTTCTGCGGTGGGGGAGGCGGCAGCAGCAGCAGCCGGCAGCTGTTTGCCTTCTCAGGGAAGCACAGCTCGTTCTCTGGGCGCCTCACAAGTGGGCAGGGCCTGCAGTCAGGCTGGCCGTCAGCGGCAGGGCCGCAAGGTGCAGAGGGCATGCTGAGCAGTGGCTCGCGGTTGGTGAGGAGTTTGTCTTTTGGCAGCACCCCAGGGTTAGGGTCTGCAGGATCAGCAGAGCAGCACGAGCAGCTGTGCAATGTGCTGGAAGAAGGCCCTGCCATGCCCTGGAAGGGGCGCCTTAGCTTCGGCTCGGTAGCAGATGAGCCTGGGAGTTCAGCGGGAGACGGTCAGCAGCAGCAGAGGCGGCCTTCCCTGGCCGCACAACAACAGCAGCAGCAACAGGGCAGCAAAGGTGGCAGCATGCGGCCGCCGCTGCACCGCAACCCAGCTGCAGCAGGCCAGCAGCAGCATTCTGGTGCTACACCGATCACTGCGCATGTCAGCAGTTTGGGTGTGGCAGGTGGTGGCAGCGGCGACTCACACGCACCAGATGCAGGCGCAGCAGCAGCAGCAGGAGTGAATTCAGCACCCGGGCAGAGGCGCCGTGTTTCAGACCTAGCAGCATCGCTGTCAAGTGCTGTTGCAGGTGCATCTGGTGGGTTGCTCAGCAGCCTGCTAGCACCCAGCCAACAAGGTGCAGCAGCACTGCTGCAGGATCCAGCAGCAGCAGGACAGTGCAGTTTTGTTCATCAGCCTAGTGAGACACCTGCAGCAGTGCTGGCAGTGCCTCGCTGTGGCAATGCAGCAGCCGCAGCTGCTGGTGGCGGTGAGAGGGACAGCACTGCTGATGATGCTGACATGGCATGCCCTATGAGCCTGGGTACAAGCGCGCTCAAGCGCTCCAGGGCTGTGTTTGAGTCTGCAGCGGCAGCAGCAGCAGCGCTTGCAGGTGGCATGCAGCAGCAGGACAACAGTGTAGCTGGCAACATGCAGCAGCTGCAGCAGCAGGGGCATGGTGCGGCGATGAGTGTTAGCGGAGGATTTAGGCGGGTGGTGCGGGGCCGTCGTAGCAGCATGGGCTCTGGCTGTTGCAGCATGGAGATGGACTGTGGCCCTTCAAGTGCGATGGCAACTGGCCTACGAAAGCAGCAGCAGGTGCAGGCAGGTGCAGCTGGCAGTGATGTAGCGCAGGTTGATGGCAGCATTGGCAGCCAGTCGACCCAGATAGCAGGCAGGGCAACAGACAAGCAGCAGGAGCTGGAAGCTCTGTTAAGTAGTCAGCAGCAGCAGCAGAGCCAAAGGTCGCAACAGCAGGTACACTTAGAGCAGCAACAGCAGCAGGTTCACCAGCAGCAGCAGCTAGGACAGCAGGGTGGGGTGTACGGCAGTGATGGCAGCAGCGCGCTGCTGCAAGCAGTGCACCCCTGGCAGGGTGTACATGGTGATGCTGCAGCTGGCATGCATAGTGCAGCAGCAGCAGCAGACAGCGATGCACAGCAACAGCAACAGCCAGCAGACTCTGGTGACTGCCCCATGAGCTTAGACCAGCGAGCCACCACAGTAGGCCGCCGCTTCAGCATGCACAGTGTGCAGGGGCAGCAGCAGCAGCACCTACAGCAGCAGCCAGCACAACACGGTCAGCAGCAGCAGTGTGGCCACCATGCGACGGGGCTCATTGCTCCTGGCGCTGGCACTGCTGCTGGTGCATCTTCAGACTGTATGAAGGGCACAGGCTGCAGCTCTGCGCAGGCATCAGGCGGTGCGGCAGGCAGTGGGTTTAGCTCAGGTCCGGGGTTAAACACTGGCGGCGACGGCGGTTTAGGGGTTGGGGGGCTTGCTGCCATGGACCCTGCTGACATGGCGGAGCTTGCGGCTTGGTGGCGGCCGCGGTTGGACTCTGCTGAGCGGCGCTACCTGCGCTGCAGGAAGCAGCAGATGGATGAGGCGCTACTGGAGGTGGGCAAACCAAATTGATTGGACAGGGTGGTGTTCGTTAGCAAGTGTTCTGCAGGCCATCAATTGGACAGGGTGGTGTTCGTCAGCAAGTGTTCCACAGGAGGTTGGTTAAAGTAGACTTGTCGCGCTTGTTGGCTTAGTTGGAAGGAGCTGAGCGTTGGTTCGTGGCAACTCTGCATGCGGTCTGCGCAACATGTCTGTAAGCAGTTGACCAGATGCACGAATGGGGCAACTTAGATATCAACTGGTGTCACAGCTGCACCTTGGTCTACGACAGGAAAAACAGCTTCCTGGTTAGCTTGTACGTACAGCTAACACAATGCGTACTTGCTGCTGCTGCTGCTGCCCATAGGCAAGTCAGCAAGATGATGACGAGGCGCGTGACAACACCCTAGGCAGCCCAGAATTCCACCCCCGCAGCGCTCTGTTCAGCTCGTCCCAAGGTGACACCCCCGAGGCTGCTGCTGCTGCTGCTGATGGCTTCGGGGCTAGTGCCCAGCCAGCAGCAGCGGCAGGGGGAGCTGCAGCAGGTGCTGCTACAGGATTTGATGGTCGGCGTGGGTACTAGGGCTTGGAAATGGAGTTGGTTTCGGGGTGATTTCATACCGGACTTTTGTCGCGCTGTGGTGGTGCAGCATGCCATGCTTTGCTTTGGCTGACACTGTTTGATGATATGAACTCAGCACAGAACCTTGGTGGTGAATAGAGAGCTTGCATGCACTTTTTGAGGTCTGTGTGGGGCTTTGCGTCTGCTGGCGAGCACAACCGCAGCCAGACATTGCTGGCAGCAGTGCGGCCACATCCGGGAGTTGGTGGTTAGTTGTTACGCAGGGATGTGTTGTGCGAAAACTGCTTGCATCAGCGTAGAACAGGAAGCCGAACAAGAGTTGGTAGGCAGTAGCCAGGAGTGTTTGTAGTTATGTAGTGACGCTGATGTTCACCGTGATCCCGGGCAGAACATGGTTTGGTGGATGCGGAAGTTGGTGCAACTGCTGTCTGTGGTGTTATGCATATGCCACAGACTGCGAAAGGTGTCATAATAATAATAATAATAATAATCATAATCAATCCTTGTAAGCCATACCTTTCGGCATCGGCAACCGCGCCTCACCCACTGGGGAGGCGGAAAGCAGACTGATTATTCTCTCTATTTTGTGTAAGGTAGACCACCCAGACCCTTACACCCCTTCCTAGGCAGCATGTGGGAATCACCCCATACGGTGGACTGCATACCTAGCAGGGCCGGTGTGTATATAGCCAGCAATCGACGGAGTCCTGCGGAGAGTCGCGAGGACATTAGCAGCATCCTTCCTTTGGCTTTCGCCGACTGTATCCCTGAGTCCAGGGACATACTGCTTAGGCTCAGAATCGAACCTGCAACCTTTCGGCCACTGTTCGTCCGTCATCACCACTGCGCCACGTGTTTAACGTCCCGCCGGACATCATCATCATCATCAAATTACCAGGTCAAGCCATAGCATCAACGCCATGTGCCAGCCATGAGGGTTGCAGAAGCAGTAGCACCTTAGTTTGCATGCCGCATGCAATGTCTCCTGTCGGTCCCGCGTGCTCCTGCTTGCTGCAGTCTGGTGTGTACAGCGGTGCCTTGGTGCAATCATGCCAAACACCTATGGTAAGCAGCACCATTGTGCATCCCGCTTGCTGTTTGGACCATGCCTGCCTTCCCCTGTGCGTTTTGTTCCCTGTGCTTTGAGCACCCTGCTGCTTTTCGTGCTGCACTTCGCACATGCTGCACTGCATGTACTTGTTGGTTTATGGGGAGGTAGGGGCTGCAAGATGCCTCTGGAGTTTTACTTTGGTTGAATCTTGTGGCTTGCTATCGGGTTCTCATGATATGTGAGCTGAAAGAGGGGCAAGTGACTCGCTCTAGGGCGATAGCTTGCCCACTCCTGTAACAGACCTCTTCTTCTTCCAGAGGTGGAAAGTCAGCTGCATGCATTCAACTTGTTGGCGGCAGGTGCAAGCCTGCCGTGCAGCGCCTTGTGGTTGGCATGTGCCCCTCACCGTGACATGCATCGGCTAGTGTGGGATATGGTCTGTTTGGCTGTTATACATGCGTTTGAGCATGGCCGCAAGGTGGCTTGGGCGGTGTCTCATCAGTTGACTATCCCCGTGCTGGTAGAACAAGTAGCAGTGCGAGCGGCTGTTGGGTGTTTCTGGGATGCACTTGCTGACTTTGCTGCTACGGCCCGGGTACCTCGTCGGCATATGATTCAACTGCTCACGTGTCAGCCGTTCATTGCTTGGCACACAGTGTTGTGCGGCAATGGCTTACGTGTGGTTCGCAGATGACAGCCTGTGTATGCATGTATTTGCTTGCTTTTATTCATGCTCAACAACCATCTCCGCCAGAGGCGGCCAGTCCTTTTTTTGGGTGGATGTTGTGGGTCACTGCATAACTGCTGGAATGCAGAGATGTCACACCCTCAGCAGTTGGTCGGCCCTCTGCTTGCATATTCCATCAGCTGCCTTGAGTCCGACCTGCTTTTCTTGAGCTAGTGTTAGACGCCTGAGCTCAGCCCGCCGCCTGTACTGCAAAATGTATAGATTGCTGTCACTGACACTGCTTAGACTACTGCTTTCATGATCAGATACCCTCTGATACACCAACATTGCGTGTGATGAGAAAGACGGTTGTGCTTGCACACCAAATGTCATGCCTCTCACAGAGGGGCTGTTTTTCTGGGGTTCAGCCTCCTTTTGAGTGACAGTCTGAGCTGAGCTGTTCGCAGCATCCTTTTTCTAGCTGGTGTCCGTTGCGGCGTAGCCGCTTGAACACACCCTGTAACCCCTCTTCTTCTTTAATTGCGGTCGCTGTACGCACAGAGGTTGGTTTATGGGGAGGTAGGGGCTGCAAGATGCCTCTGGAGTTTTACTTTGGTTGCATCTTGTGGCTTGCTATCGGGTTCTCATGATATGTGAGCTGAAAGAGGGGCAAGTGACTCGCTCTAGGGCGATAGCTTGCCCACTCCTGTAACAGACCTCTTCTTCTTCCAGAGGTGGAAGGTCAGCTGCATGCATTCAACTTGTTGGCGGCAGGTGCAAGCCTGCCGTGCAGCGCCTTGTGGTTGGCATGTGCCCCTCACCGTGACATGCATCGGCTAGTGTTGGATATGGTCTGTTTGGCAGTTATACATGCGTTTGAGCATGGCCGCAAGGTGGCTTGGGCGGTGTCTCATCAGTTGACTATCCCCGTGCTGGTAGAACGAGTAGCAGTGCGAGCGGCTGTTGGGTGTTTCTGGGATGCACTTGCTGACTTTGCTGCTACGGCCCGGGTACCTCGTCGGCATAGGATTCAACTGCTCACGTGTCAGCCGTTCACTGCTTGGCACACAGTGTTGTGCGGCAATGGCTTACGTGTGGTTCGCAGATGACAGCCTGTGTATGCATGTATTTGCTTGCTTTTATTCATGCTCAACAACCATCTCCGCCAGAGGCGGCCAGTCCTTTTTTTGGGTGGATGTTGTGGGTCACTGCATAACTGCTGGAATGCAGAGATGTCACACCCTCAGCAGTTGGTCGGCCCTCTGCTTGCATATTCCATCAGCTGCCTTGAGTCCGACCTGCTTTTCTTGAGCTAGTGTTAGACGCCCGAGCTCAGCCCGCCGCCTGTACTGCAAAATGTATAGATTGCTGTCACTGACACTGCTTAGACTACTGCTTTCATGATCAGATACCCTCTGATACACCAACATTGCGTGTGATGAGAAAGACGGTTGTGCTTGCACACCAAATGTCATGCCTCTCACACAGGGGCTGTTTTTCTGGGGTTCAGCCTCCTTTTGAGTGACAGTCTGAGCTGAGCTGTTCGCAGCATCCTTTTTCTAGCTGGTGTCCGTTGCGGCGTAGCCGCTTGAACACACCCTGTAACCCCTCTTCTTCTTTAATTGCGGTCGCTGTACGCACAGAGGTTGGTTTATGGGGAGGTAGGGGCTGCAAGATGCCTCTGGAGTTTTACTTTGGTTGCATCTTGTGGCTTGCTATCGGGTTCTCATGATATGTGAGCTGAAAGAGGGGCAAGTGACTCGCTCTAGGGCGATAGCTTGCCCACTCCTGTAACAGACCTCTTCTTCTTCCAGAGGTGGAAGGTCAGCTGCATGCATTCAACTTGTTGGCGGCAGGTGCAAGCCTGCCGTGCAGCGCCTTGTGGTTGGCATGTGCCCCTCACCGTGACATGCATCGGCTAGTGTGGGATATGGTCTGTTTGGCAGTTATACATGCGTTTGAGCATGGCCGCAAGGTGGCTTGGGCGGTGTCTCATCAGTTGACTATCCCCGTGCTGGTAGAACAAGTAGCAGTGCGAGCGGCTGTTGGGTGTTTCTGGGATGCACTTGCTGACTTTGCTGCTACGGCCCGGGCACCTCGTCGGCATAGGATTCAACTGCTCACGTGTCAGCCGTTCATTGCTTGGCACACAGTGTTGTGCGGCAATGGCTTACGTGTGGTTCGCAGATGACAGCCTGTGTATGCATGTATTTGCTTGCTTTTATTCATGCTCAACAACCATCTCCGCCAGAGGCGGCCAGTCCTTTTTTTGGGTGGATGTTGTGGGTCACTGCATAACTGCTGGAATGCAGAGATGTCACACCCTCAGCAGTTGGTCGGCCCTCTGCTTGCATATTCCATCAGCTGCCTTGAGTCCGACCTGCTTTTCTTGAGCTAGTGTTAGACGCCCGAGCTCAGCCCGCCGCCTGTACTGCAAAATGTATAGATTGCTGTCTCTGACACTGCTTAGACTACTGCTTTCATGATCAGATACCCTCTGATACACCAACATTGCGTGTGATGAGAAAGACGGTTGTGCTTGCACACCAAATGTCATGCCTCTCACACAGGGGCTGTTTTTCTGGGGTTCAGCCTCCTTTCGAGTGACAGTCTGAGCTGAGCTGTTCGCAGCATCCTTTTTCTAGCTGGTGTCCGTTGCGGCGTAGCCGCTTGAACACACCCTGTAACCCCTCTTCTTCTTCTAATTGCTAGCTGATGTGTCTGCAGTGCTGTCAGCTGCTTGTGGAGCGATTGACTGCGGCACTGTACCAACGTTCGTCCAGCTTAATCTGGGGATGCCAAGCATTTTACACATGTACAGCCTTTTAAAAAAGGCCACTCGGGTGCTGTGTGCTGAGATTTTGCATAAGCACAAGAGTCTTCCAACTGCTTGTGTGCCAGGCCCCACAGGCGGCGTGTCTTCAGAATATGCGGAAGTAGTTAGGTGCTTTACAGGCAGCACGTGTCACTGTTGTGGATGATACACGCCTTTGTGTTGGTCTGGCTGATCCATGCTACAATAGTAGTAGTGTGCATCGAACCCCAGTTGGCTGGGCAGCACAGTAGCAGCTGTGCTCTACTTGTTCAGCATTGACAGTAAGCGGCACATTACAGTGGGTCAGGCCAGCCTTGCGTGAGTGCGCAGCCTTGCTTGTAGGGGTAGGGTGTCACTGCATGCCTTGCTGCTTGGGTGCTGCTATTACTTTTACAGTGGTGCCATCTGGTGCAAGTCAGCCAGCAGGCATGGAGAGATCAGGTGACTGCCTTGCACCATTCTTACGGCTTGGGACGACGTGCAGAGATATCACATGGGTAATGAGCGGATTACTGTTGATCGTCTAGCTGATCAGGTCCTGACCGTGGACTGTCAATATCAAGTGCCAAAACCTAACAGCAGAGTGGTAATCCGCTTATGGCATGACTAGCCCCTGTGCATTGCACCTTTGTGCGTTTGAACTGCATTTGCCGTTCGGATTGGCCTCTGTGCTTGTGCTGAGTGCCTATTGTTCTTGAGCCTGACAGCCCGCCAGCCTCAACAGCACACAGTGCACGCCAATTCAGCCGCATAAGCAGTCACAATGCAAGCTCAGCGTTGCCTGAAAGCGCACGGCTCAAGAGCAGCTAGGCCACACCTGGCCAGGGCCAGTGCTCAGGTGTTCGCAGTCGCAGCACCAGCACGCGCAGAGCAGGCGCAGATGGCTGGCAAGGAGCAGATTACGTTCTGCAAGTACCAGGGACTTGGTAACGATTTCATCCTGGTGAGTGCCGCGGCATGCGCTTCTGCAACAGATAGTAGCAGCAGCAAACCACCACCACACTGCTGCTGCTGGTTGTTGAACCTTCCCATTTGTTGCCATGATTGTTGTAACCGTTCATTACTTTTCAAATGTAACGTTGCTGTGCACCAGGTCGACAACCGCCACACCAGCGAGCCCATCATCACACCTGAGCAAGCAGTCAAGCTGTGCGACAGGAACTTTGGCATCGGTGGCGATGGGGTGGGTGCCAGAGATGCTATAAAGTGTTGCTGATCAGCAACGTCGAACAGCATCCACGAACGGAGCAACAGCAGCAGCACTGGCAGGGCAGCAGCCAGCAATGACTGCAGCAGCCCATGGACGGATGCAGCAGCCCCTGCATACTATGCATGCCTCCCGCAACATCCTCTACTGGCCTGCTGTCTATTTATATGTGCTGCAATGCCTATGCAGCTGTCCTCTTGTGGCGCCTGTTACATGCATGTTGTGTTTGTTTTCACACCTGCAGGTGATCTTTGCGCTGCCGCCAGTGGGTGAAACTGACATGACGATGCGCATCTTCAACAGCGACGGCAGCGAGCCAGAGATGTGCGGCAATGGCATCCGCTGCCTGGCACGCTTTGTGGCTGATGTGGACGGGCAGACAGAGCTCAAGTACAAGATCCACACACTGGCAGGTGAGCAGTGTGTTATCATGTGTGTTATTCTGCAAACTGAAGCTGTGCAGTTACGGTGGCTGATGTGGACGGGCAGACAGAGCTCAAATTCAAGATCCACACACTGGCAGGTGAGCAGTGGAGGTGGTGACGTGTTACTTTTTGCGCGCTGAAGCTGTGCAGTTAGGGTGAGCTTGCATGGCAAGCGAAAGAGAGCGCAAGCGGAGGTGATATCAACATATGCATATAAGTTACTGGCGGAGTGGAATGTTAGTAACAGAGCTCAGGTCACTGCTGATTGCAAAAGCTGAAGCATATACACGTGTCATAACACCTCTACTGTGTGTCCACCAGTGGCGTCTGTGGATTTCGCTGCTGACGATGTGTTTTGCTTGCTTGTTTCGGCTGTTGCGCAGGCCTCATTCAGCCAGAGCTGCTGGCTGATGGGCAGGTGCGCAGCAGCAGCAACAGCAGCAGCAGCAGCGGCAGCGGCAGCACACTATTTAGCAGCACATGTTGTTACTGCAGGCAGCGCCAGCAGCACAGCAGCGACAAGCAGGCAGCAGCAGGGGGGGGCCAGCAGTGGCATATTTGGTTCAGTTGCAGGCAATATCAGCAATGCTGCAGAGTTGTATGAACTCATCAATGGCTGTCCTAGCACTACATGCTTAGTTGCACTTGATGCCTTGTTCACTATGTCGGTGACCTGTTATCTGCATGTTGAACTGTGTTGCTTTTGCTGGCTGGTGTTGTATGGGCGAGCCCATCCTTGAAGGCCCCAAGGTGCCCACCACGCTGGCTCCCACGCAGGGCAGCACTGTGGTGCAGCAGACGCTGACGTGTTACTTTGCCTTTAAATTGTGTTGTTTTTGCAGGTGTGTGTGGACATGGGTGAGCCGATCCTTGAAGGCCCCAAGGTGCCCACCACGCTGGGCCCCACGCAGGGCAGCACTGTGGTACAGCAAATGCTGACATGTTACTTTGCGTTCGAATTGTGTTGTTTTTGCAGGTGTATGTGGACATGGGTGAGCCCATCCTTGAAGGTCCCCAGGTGCCCACCGCCCTGCCACTCACCTAGGCAACATGATATGCCACTCACATGTCATTTTACATTTCAAACTGTGTTATTTTTGCAGGTGTGTGTGGACATGGGGGAGCCCATCCTTGGGGGCCCAAGGTGCCCACCCCGCTGGCACTTACTTGCAACAGATTGACATGTCACTGACATGTCATTTTACATTTCAACGGTGTTACTTTTTCCAGTTGTATGTGGACATGGGTGAGCCCATCCTTGAAGGCCCAAAGGTGCCCACCACGCTGGCCCCCACGCAGGCATCATGACACATCACTGACATGTTACTTTGCTTTTGAATTGTGTTATTTCTGCAGGTGTGTGTGGACATGGGTGAGCCCATCCTTGAAGGCCCAAAGGTGCCCACCACGCTGGCCCCCACGCAGGCATCATGACACATCACTGACATGTTACTTTGCTTTTGAATTGTGTTATTTCTGCAGGTGTGTGTGGACATGGGTGAGCCCATCCTTGAAGGCCCAAAGGTGCCCACCACGCTGGCCCCCACGCAGGCATCATGACACATCACTGACATGTTACTTTGCTTTTGAATTGTGTTATTTCTGCAGGTGTGTGTGGACATGGGTGAGCCCATCCTTGAAGGCCCAAAGGTGCCCACCACGCTGGCCCCCACGCAGGCATCATGACACATCACTGACATGTTACTTTGCTTTTGAATTGTGTTATTTCTGCAGGTGTGTGTGGACATGGGTGAGCCAATCCTTGAAGGCCCCAAGGTGCCCACCACGCTTGCCCCCACGCAGGGCAGCACAGTGGTGCAGCAGACGCTGACAGTGGATGGCCGTAGCTACGAGATGACCTGCGTCAGCATGGGTAACCCACATGCCATCACATACACAGTGGACGGCCAGCCAATCAAGGTGCGCTGCGGATTGGGGATAGCTGGATTGTTGTTTCTCAATCAGAGTGCCTTTTGGGGATAGCCTGGAGTACATACTTGTGCTTTTGCGATGCAGAGCGTGTAGGAGGTTGTTGTCGTGCAGGTACTGCTGGCTGACACGTGCCGACTGGGCAGTGTGCCATATGCACATGTCGGCATGCTTGACGTTACGTCATTGTGGATATGCACATGTTGACAGGCAGGCTCGTGGCGTGGCTGGGTGATGCGTAAACATTGCAATAATCCGACACACTAGTTGTGTGGACAGCATTCATACCCTGACAGCTACGCCACAGCAGAGGCTGTCTGTTTGACAGTCAACATACGATAATAACCTGTGCCTGTTCTGTGTGTATGTATCTATCACAACAGTTTGTTCTGGCTTGCGTCTGCTGCACAGCGCTTGTCTCTTGTGGGCTGAGTGATGTCGTGATATTGCAATAATCCGACCACCCTATGGGTTGAGGACTGTATTCGTACACTGACAGCCCACATCAAGCGCTCCGGCATCTACACAGCACCTGTACTTGCACAATTCGTGTGCTTGGCCATGATGCTTGCTGTTGAGTCTGCTGAATTGATCGAAAGGATGCTTTGTGAGTATCCCAGAGCTCCTGCATGCTTTGTATGGTGGCATCTGCTGTGTTGCTATCTGCGGGTCACGCAGCTTTCATAAACCATACTATGAAAGAGTAGCGTAAGACCTGCGCTGCCTGCATGTTGCTGATCTTTTGCCTATCTTCCCACCCTCCTGCAGGTTGACGACTTGGACATCTTCAACATCGGCCCCAAGTTTGAGAACAATGCCGTCTTCCCAGCGCGCACCAACACCGAGTTCGTCGAAATCCTCACGCGCTCACATGTACGCATGGTGGTTTGGGAGCGTGGTGCTGGCCGCACCCTTGCATGCGGCACTGGGGCATGTGCTACTGTGGTTGCGGGTGTGTTGGAAGGCAAGGTGGACCGCAGCTGCCAAGTTGACTTGCCCGGTGGCCCGCTGCACATTGAGTGGCGGGAAAGTGACAACCACATCTACATGACTGGGCCTGCTGAGCTGGCTTTCCAGGGCACTGTGAGGGTGTGAGTTTGTTGGTGACAGTGGTGTTTGAGATGCTCACATGTGCGCATGGTGGTCTGGGAGCGCGGTGCAGGCTGCACCCTTGCATGCGGCACTGGGGCATGTGCTGCAGTGGTGGCTGGTGTGTTGGAAGGCAAGGTGGACCGCAGCTGCCAAGTTGACTTGCCCGGTGGCTCGCTGCACATTGAGTGGCGGGAAAGTGACAACCACATCTACATGACTGGGCCTGCTGAGCTGGCTTTCCAGGGCACTGTGCGGGTGTGAAGGTTTTCAACCAAGCTGGTGACAGTGGTAATTGATATGGCGAGTCACAGACTGGGAGTTCAACAAAGTGAAGATGGCTCTGTGAGAGATGGTCTGTGCTGAAAGGGCGTTTTGAGCATGTCTGGTCTGCGATCACTGCAGGAGTTCCAGCTTTGCACGGGTGCGCATGCATCTTGCTTGTCACGGTTGTGTGTGGCCGCTGCAGCTGCTGCGAGACAGGTTGCAGCAGCAGTCACTGCTGTAGGCTACAGCCTACTGGTCACGATCACGGTCATGCTGGCAGGTACTGTGTGCCACCGTGGCGTACATGTACACTTCAACTTATGGATGTGCCATGCATGCGTGTTGATGCCGCACGGGGCATTGCTTCACAAGTATTAGTGCCCTCGTGTTTGGACAATGTGTTTGTGCAGCTGCAATGCCACTGGCATGGCAGTGAGGAGTAGCTGCAGTGCTTGAAGCAGTCGTCCGCTGGCTTGCACGTCACGTGCACACAAGTTATTGCATTGCTGGATGCACTGGGTGATGAGTCATACGGTGCAACACTGTTGCCGCTTCTGCTGCCAGCATGGTGGTCTGCGGGTCGTGCGACGGTCGCCTGCCTTCACACTGTGTGCATATGATCATCATAGTGGTGCCACCACTTAGTGAGTAATCCATTGCCAACGGTTACACACCAAGCACCGCACAGCGGCTGGCGGCTGCAGGCACGTGACTGACCGGCTGCCAGCTGCGATGCACGTGCTGGGGAGCAGCAGCTTGGTTCGTACTACGAAGCCTGCATTGCCAGGCCGGGCCTCGGGCCGGAGGTTATGCGCATGGATAGCTGGACCAACAAAAGAGTTAATATCGAAATTACTCGCGAGATGCGCTGTTACACGCAACCATTACGTGTCAACACATCTAGCTCGATGCGCAGCACGCAGGCTGCCTGTCACCAAAGCCCATGTGGCCATGTATATGGCCACACATGGAGTGCGTGGGGATGCAGGGGGCTAGTATATGCCTTGAATGTAGAGCACAGTGCGGTGTACAACATACATGCTGTAATACCACGTCACAGCGGCCGCTGATTGAACTGGCAATGATCAATGCACAGCCATATGCTGGCCTGCATTGCCACACTGCACGCATACAGCCGCGAGGTACCTACTCCGGCATGTCATGCAACAGGCCACTGCTGCTCCCTGCACCACAGGTGAAAGTTTGTTGCTCATGTTTGGGTATGTGTTGCCGCCTCCCCTTCCTGACATCAGCATGCTTGACAACAATTGCAAACAGCTGACATGTGCACACACTTTTGATGCAGGCCAGCCAGCAGCAGCGCATGAATCACACGGCAGAGAGCAACATGGTAAGAGGTGTTTTGTAACAGCTTAAATATGTGGTCAAACAAATTCGTTCAAACTAAAGCCTCCACACTTTTGCCTTCTGCTGATGACTGGCCTGTCACACGTAGCATTGCAGCTTGCTTATTATTATTAATCGCTGGTGATCATGCCAACCACCACCACCCCATTGAGCTGACAACCATCTGCTGTGCTGCAGGGCCCAGAAGAGAGGCAGGAGCGTGCTGCAGCCAGCCAGAGCCTGGTGAGTGATTCAGCAGATTGCAAAAGCTTGCAGAAATGGTACATGCACAACATGCTACAATGCGCTTTGTACACAGAGTATGTTTCTGCTGTCATGTGCCTTTACCACGCACCTTGCTGTTTCAGTCCCAGCACTACAGCTGAACTTGACCTTGAGCATTCCTAACTGTCAGGGCCACCCACCACCACCAGCCCATTGAGTGACAGAAAACTGTTGTGCTGCAGGCAGAAGAGAACAGAGCGCCCGCTGCTACTGCAGGCAGCCATGGCCAGGTGAGCCACCTAGCAAACTGCTTGCAGACATGTGCATTTCGGTCAATGTGTTCCGTTTATGCGACTGCCGGCATGTTCCTTTACCACGCACAGACACTCTTACCTTCCTTGCACTGGCATGGGATTAGCATTTGACAGTAACTGCACGCAGAAGTGTTTGTGACAGCTTGCACTTTGCATGACTTGATGCATCCGTCACAGCATTACAGCTTGCCTTGAGCATTCTGATTGTCCGGCCCACCCACCACCACCACAGTCTGACTGACTGACATAATGCTGTGTTGCAGGCCCCAGCGGAGAAGAAGAAGAGGAAGAAGCCTTCTGCCAGCCAGGGCAGGGTGAGTCAGTGAGCCAGAAATGCTGAACGCCTCTTTCACACACAGACATGCAGCAAGCTGCATGTCTACAGTTCATGTGTTATTGCTGTTGTGTGCTTTTAACATTGACAAATGTGTTCTTTCTGCTTTCTCAGGCATCCAACTCTGGTGGCAGGGCCATCAAGCTGAAGCTGGGCAGCAGGGCAGGGCAGTTGTGTTTACCGGCACCACAGAGGTAAGAGCGGGATTTGGTTGCTTGGCATGCCAACCCCCTGCTGTGCAGCACTCTGTTTATTTGTACACTGGATGTGTGCCGCTCTCACGTAGTCGGTGGTTGAACTCACGGACTGCAATGCATGTATGCCATCACTGCTTTCCTGAACCCTGGCAGGGAACAAGTTCACTCATGGACACGTCTTTACTTATTTCTGTGTCATGTCATGCCTGCTGTTTCCTGCTGCAGGAGGAGTTCCGCGAGTACGTGACAAGGAAAGGCGCGCAGAACGTGCCTGTCCGCTGCCTGAAGGTTGGTGATGCAGGTGCTGGCATCGCCCGCATTGCCGGGCTGTACCGCACAAGTGACAAGATACAG
Organism: Tetradesmus lagerheimii; assembly: GCA_902809745.2. Lineage (NCBI taxonomy): Eukaryota > Viridiplantae > Chlorophyta > Chlorophyceae > Sphaeropleales > Scenedesmaceae > Tetradesmus > Tetradesmus lagerheimii. The sequence goes on from CADDIJ020000822.1 coordinate 166,003, forward strand.
AAGAAGCTGCAGGGTGACAACAAGCCATCAGGAGAGGCCTCACCAGAGGTTTGGCAGGCCTACCTGCAGCAGCAGGACTACACAGCGGCCGGCGTGAACGTGGGGAGCTCCGATGTCAAGACAATAGACGAATGGAATGACATCGTGAGCCAGCTGTGGGCAGAATACAAAGAGGTGGCAGTCCAGGTTAGCGGCACAGTGGGGACACAACTTGGAGGCTGATGCAGAAAGGGTTGTAGCCTATCACCTTGCTGCCACAGCTACATCCTATAGTTGCTGCCTCTATTGGCCCCTTGGTGTTGTACTTTGTGTTGATGTGGCCAGAAGGGCTGTATCATGAGCGCCTGCCACCGTTGAAAGCTTGCGCACTGTGGCTTGTACTGGTACAAGCCTGCCACAGCCAAGTGCCAAATGAATGAAACAGCATTTATTACCTGAGTTTTCTGCACACTGACTTGTTGCTTCTTCATGTGCAGGACCGCGCCAACAAGAAGCAGAAGCTGGCCCATGCTGGCGAGGGCATTGCTGAGGTGAGTAATCAGACAAGGTGTTGTACATGTTACCAGCATAGCATATGCTGCTGCTGCTGCTGCTTCTGCTGCTGCTGCTGCATCCTTTGTCATCAGCTTTTCAGCAGTGACAGCACCTTTCACATTTGCTGTGGTGATTGATCATGCCAACTGTTCCAGCAAATAGTGCCCAACTGTGACCTGCTGTGTTGTTTTACTGGATATCATGCACTGTGAGTACTACTTACACTACTCTGCCCTGCCCTACCCATTTTTGTCGCTGTCCCCAACACCCATGCAGGCGAGCCCAGCGGCTGCTGCCGGCACCAGCGCCTCAGGAGAGTCCACTGCTGAAGCTGGCACCATTGCTGCAGCACCTGGCAGCTTTGGTGCTGCTGCTGCTGCTGCTGCTTCAGTAATGGGCGCCACACCAAATACAGGCAAGGTTTGTCTGCCTTAGGATGCGTGTGTGTGTGTGTCTTTTGGCAAGCTTGTGTGTGTGCACCAACCCAGTACTGTGTGATCACATTTCGTTCTTCAGCTTGCAGCAGGGGTTTGTATGCATTCCTACTTGCAGAGGAATATACATAGCATCATAGCACGGCTTACTTGCTCCCGTCACTCTAACTGATGCCTTAAGCAACATCATTGAAAACATGGTGACATTGCCGTGCCTGCATCTCTGCCCACCATTGCTGCCTTCCCTCCATGCAGGTGTTTCAAGGTCCCTGGCCAGCGGCGTTTGAGCGCCGTGCACGCAGTGAGTGGAAAATTTTCAACTGTCCCATTGACAAGATGACTGTTGCAGACAGCAGAGAGTGGGAGGCCTGGCTGACGTCACCTCAGGGCCCGAGGAAGTCTGGCAAAATTCCTGTAAGCTTTGACATGCTTCTCCCAGAGACACAGCTGCAGAAGCTGCGTTTTTACTGGCCAAAGAAGTCTGCAGCATATTCTGCAGCGGACTAGCAGCAGCTAGCAGCTTTAGCATGTGTACACTATCTTTGTTTGATTCAGTGGTGGTATGTGATCTATCTAGAGGCAATGCATTATGGGCTGCCAAGCCTGCCATGAATTTGCTGAAACTTGCTGCAGCCCCTGCGTTTGATATGTGTTTTGGTGTGACTTGTTTGGTGACCATACTAACTGCTTGACACTTCAGTACTATGACTTCCTGCATCCATAAACAGCAGCGTACATTATGTTGCTTGAAGCTGCTGCCGCTCCGCTGATTGCATGCCAAACTGTTGGCATGGCTAGACAACATGATATATAGTGCACTTGCATTCACAAGGTCATGGGCTGTTGATTTGTGATATGGAATGCAGAGGCTGTGGCTTATGACAGCCCTGCATTTTTGTGTGTGTTTGGCATGGTTTGGTAGGCATGCAAATCACCGTTTCCAGCCAGCGAACAGTCACGGACGCATTGTTCTAATCAACCCTCTTACCAATACTTCAGGTATCAATCAGTGTGGGTCTGCATGCATGGTTTAATCATTAAAGCAGTGTCAAGCACGCACATAAAACTTGTAAATCAGTTGTCCTTTGCTACCACCTTGCAGTTTTGCTGCGGATTTGCTGCGGTTTTGCTGCGGTTTTGCCGCAGTTGTGGTGCGGTTTTGATGCGGTTTCGCTAAGGTTTTGCTGCAGTTTTGCTGCGGTTTTGCTGCGGATGTGCGGCAGTTCTGCAGCAGTTTGGGTGCAGTTCTGCAGCAGTTTGTGTGCTGTGTTGCTGCACTTCAGTATGACTTTTTGCTGCACCTTCGCCGCTGGTTAACCAGCAGTAAACGTTTACTGCACCTTCACAATGGCCTGGCACCTGCATCTGCAGTTACACAGCTGTTCAACTCATGGTCATGATATTGTCTGAGTACCCGTTGGCAATTCATACCGTATGATGCTATGTTAGCAACCTGCAATGTTGGATTGGGATTGAGCTGCCAGCTGAGGACTGAGTCAATACTGCAAAGTACCTAGCCTCAGCGTGTGGGCAAGGCTGAGCCTGAGCCAAGTTATGATAAATTAAAACTTGTTTTGCATTCCCTCAGTGCAACATGGTGATCGTTGTTGGTTCAGAGTACAGCTGCTGCAAAGCAGTCAGCATTGTTTATGGGCAGCAGGGCTGCGTAGCAGGGCCACGGCAACAAGCAAACTCGTGACAGGGGATGATGCAGTGAGGCCTGCCGTGCTGGCTGTTGGGATCCAATGCATATAAGCATCATGCTTGCAAGTTGCTCAGCTCAGGGCTTTGGAGCTGTCTGCTTTGTGGGTTGGGTGATTGTTTGGTTTTGATTGCAACCTTTATCAGTTGATCATCAACTGTGATGATCACAACCACCGTGACTATTTCTGCACAAGGCAGGGAGCTTGTACATTAGGACTATTGATGGCATGATTGCTGCAGTGCAAGCATAGTGTACGAGTGTAACAGTCAGGCCTTTCCATGTGTGTCTCCATTGTCTCCACCTGGGACTACAATATATCGCTGTAAAAATTCGTAATCAATACAAGTTTGTGTCATGGCATTACCAATGTTGCATTGCTACATTATTGTTTTCACAAAGTTACCAAAGCTTTGGTCTTAAGATCAAAGCACAGCTTGCACCACACCATACCATATACATGGCACTGCTGCTCTTGTCTACATAGACACATGCTGAACCACAGAGGAACCAGACCCACTGCCCAGCCCTGTAGCATGCAGTCATGGTGAGTCACCAAACATCCTTGACAACTGCATAACAGGCATGCCTGGACCACAGCCTAAACACAAGCACCGATAGCAGCGCTGCTAGCAGTGCACTACTCAGTATCCACTTTCTGCCAAACAGCCTCTACTACCTCTTCCACCAACTGCGCATCTAGAAGCTGCAGCACCTCATTCACACTGGATGGCATCAGTGTGTGCACTATTCCCTGCACCTTGCTCAGCACCAGCCGCTCTGACTTGCGCTTAAACAGCAGAGGCTGCTGTAAGTCCCGCTGTGTGTTGTAATAGAACCGTGCCATCATGCTGCTGTCCTCCCGACCCGTGCCCCAAAAGACTCCACCCTAAACATCCAAGCCCGAGCAGCTGATCCCACAGAACTGTCACCAGTACTGCTACTGCCGCTGCTGGTGCTGTTCCGTTGCACAAAAAATGTGCAGGGGTCTCGATCACAGCTTTCATCCAACTGCATAAACACCACATCCCCCAGCTGAACGTAATACTCCTCGTCAACCCAGCGACCAGGCCTGCCATCATCCCAGTCAGGTGGTGCCCTGCTCTCTGCTGCTGTGGCCTTGAGCCTTTTGGTGCCGCTGCTGCTGCTTCCAAAAGTCCCTGCTGCACGCTTGCTGCTGCTGCTGCTCTTCACCATGTCGGTTGGTGGCTGTGGCAGCTCAGCGTCCATGCACACTGGTACTGCATTCTCACAAGGCAGCTGTGTGGCTGCAAACCCTGCTGGTACTGCTGTCGCAGCTGAACCGGGTTCATCACCGCTTCTGCTGCTTGCTGCCAGCGCAGCAACATTGTTGCTGTTACCAAGCTTTCGCAGCTGCCCCATCAGTTGTTGAAGCACTGCTCTCTCTGCTGCTTCACTGGCTGCCACAGACATGTACAATTTCTGCAGGTCCTGCTTCACAGCAGTAGCAGCGGCACTGCCAGAAGCTGCAGTGCCTTTCAACAAGCCAGCAATGCAGCTCCATGCAACAGCAAATGCAGCATCTGCTGCCGGAGCATCTTCACACATGGCCAGATCAGTCAAAGCTGCCAAAGCAGCTGACAGCAGCTGCTGCGGGTTTGCTGCCTCTCCTGAAAAGTCTGCTGCTGCTGCTGCTGCTCAGCCATACCCTGCAGGCCTGCAGTGGTGCTGATAAAAGCAACTGCCTGCTGCTGCTGCTGAGCGCACTGCCTCACTGGTCTGCATGGCTCATATGTCAAGCGGCCTGCGATGCAACAGCGAAAACATGCAGAAAATATTTGGTGGGCAATATGTAACAAATCAATAATGCTTCGGCCAACCCCACAGCCACCTGATGAAATCTGCCTAAGCATTGATGTTGGATCCCAAAACTGTGGAGTATGCTTGTTTGATGGTAAGCCAACAGCTCAAAATATACTGTACTTGGCAAAGACACAGCTGTTGGATGAGCATGCGTATGTGGTGCATGACCCAGCAGAAGTGAAGGGCCATCTAGATAGTGTTGTTCACCAGGTTGAGACCCTGCTCAATGGCAGGCCTTACTACTGCCTGATAGAGATGCAATACTTTGACCAGGAGGCTTCACGTGGGCTGGTCTTCCCACTTCAGTTGGAATCGTGCATAGGAATGTACTTTGTTCAAAAGGAAATTCCTGTTAGGATAATCCATGCAACAAAGCGGTACCCATTCCTGAATATTCATGGTTGGAAACAGGATAGTCGGTGGAGGCGAAAGCAGCGCGTGGTTGAAGTTGTCAGCAATATCCTGAACCCTGCTGTGCCTGGCAATGCATTTGCACACAGAAATCATGATCTGTCAGCCTGGAACTCATTACCCCCTGCACAAAGACACGACGTTGCAGATGCTATTGCACAATGCCTTGTGTTCCATTATCGGAATCTGCAGGCTGTGTATGAGTGCAGGCCGTCACTACCAGTGGGAACTGCCAATACTCCCACAACATCCCAACAAGCAATTCAGCCACCATCGCAGCAAACTACAGCAAGACAGGGAAGGCAGCAAGCGCCTTCCCTAGCTGAAATGCGTGGTAAGCTTGAGCGAACACTTGCTCAGCTCAAAATAGATTATTACGAGTTGCTGAAAGGAGAGGCCAGCAACTCGGCCAGGCTATTCAAAGTCTATAGGCAGCATCCCAGCAACAAGCACTTGAAAGCATTCCTGGCAGCACTCAACAGTTTTAATAACACAGAAACTGATGTATTAAATCTTCAAACCCTTGAAGCCCGGCTAACCCCCCTACTCACCTAGTGCAGAGGTGACCTTGACCGGAGAGAGACCTGTGTAGAGAGCCTCAAAGCTGCTGCAAGCAGCAGGACAGCTGGCCGTAAACTTCTTGCCCCATGTGTGAGTTGGGTTGCAGTACAGCAGCAGGTTTGCACCAGGAGTCACGCTGAGGTTGTAAGCCTTCTTACTCCAGTGGCCTGTGAGTAGCTGCTGCTGCTGTGCAGGTGCAGGGCCTGAGGTCAGAAACTCTGCTGCCACACGGACCTGCACAGTCTGTGCAGATCCCTGCTGCAGCAGCACACCTGCTGCTGACATGAGCTGCACAATGCTGTAGTGTGTGAACCGCTGTTCCGCAACCAGCGCCCTGCCTGCTCGCAGCTGCACTGCTTTGCCGCCCCAGCTATCAGGCAGCAGCATAAGCATGCCAGCACCACGGGGGAGGACATACGGCTGTTGTCCTTGCGCCAAATCTGCAGCCATATCAGCAGCTGCAGCTGCCTGCTGCAGCGATGCTGCCACCGTGGCACATGCTGCAGTCCCCATGTCTGTGCTGCTGTCCAAGCCCCCTGTGTCACCAACTGCTGCCAGCTCTGCTACTGGCTCTGCTTCAAGCTCAGCAGCTGGCTCTTTATTGCCCACAGGTGTTTCTGCTGCCTGCTGCGCCTGCAGAGGGATGCTAGCGCGGAGACTGACTGCTGGGGCTGCATTTGTTCCTATCACCTGCAACTGCTGGGCATGCTGAAGTGCTGACTGTGCTGCTGCAGCTGCAGCCTGTGCCGCCCTGCCAGCTGCAGCCTCATCGCCACGTGCGTTGGCAGCAGCTACCGCAGCAGCACTCTGCAGTGCTGACAGAACTGCATGCGCCGCTGCACCCACGCTAGCCTGCACTCGTGCCTCAGGCGCTGCAAGTGACAATTTGATGGCATCTACATCACAGCACAGCACATCAACTGTGTTCTGAAACATATGCAGCTTGCTGGGAGCTGGTGATGCACCAAAGAGTGTGGTGTTTGCAGCTGAGATCTTGGCTAGGATGCCGTTGCTGTATGCTGTTGCTCCTGCTGGGGTCATACGCAGCCACTGCAGGTCAGGTCCAGCCTGGAAAGCTGGCATGGCATACTGATGCAGCAAGGGTCCTGCCACTGCCTGAAGCATGCCCGCTAGGCTGCCACGCTTTTCAACTAGGGTGATCAGGTGATGGCAGATGTGCTTGCATTGGCTTGGTAGCGCTGTGTCAGCTCCACTGCGTGCTGCAGAGCTGCTTTCTGAGACTCTGACAGGTCATTACAAACAGCCCGGTTGGCATTGACTGGTGTCCTGCATGCAGCAGCGATATGTTTTGGGTGCTGTCAGTTGCTGTGAGCACGCAGGAATGAGCCATGATCCATCAGATATCAACAGTTACAAGGCTGATTGTTTGCACTGTCAACATAACCACCGCTGACACCTAGTAATGCTAGCACAGGAGCTCTGTAGCATGATTGAATTGCAGGTCATGAGATCAGGAAATTGTTACACCAGCAACTGTGATGCCAAATGTGGTCATCACACCCCACATGACTTGGGTCATCTCATAAACCTGCTCATGTCACACACTACACAGAGCAACTCCATCTAGTATGCTGCTGCTGGCCTGTGCCTAATCCCTTGGAGCAACATACCAGCCAAGCATAGACTGCCGACAGCACGCAGGTAGTCCAGGCGGTTGCCAAAGGCGCTGGTGTAGTTGTCAATGTAGGTCTTGTAAGACGTGGAATCCTTGCTGCGTCCAGCTCGCATCATATACCAGCTCCACATGTCTGCTGGTAGGTTTGTGTCGGATGCCGTCCCCAGCTGCTGCATCATCAGTGAAACTTCACCGGCCAGGGTGCTCTGCATGCTGTAGAAGCTGGGGTCATTGTGCTTGGCACCAGCTGCTGCTCCTGAGGGTGCGGCTGCCGTGCCTGCAGCATCAAGTGGCCAGCGGGGAAGAGGGGGGGAGTGTGACACAGCTGGTTGTGTAAGCGTAGATACATGTTTGATCCAGTGTTGAATTGTGATTGAGCACAGCAGCGTGGTGTATTGAAGCCCAGCGGATTGCGCCAGCAATCACCACACATACCATGAATTGTGTGTGCCAGCTAGCAGCTGATGAAAATGCAGGAAAGGCACCTTTGTGAACATGGCTACTGGCACATAGCAAACACAACGCAGCCTCCAAAAGACCAGCAAGGCCCAAACCTTGAAGCCCAGTAGATGGGACCCAGTGCCAAACCTTTGCAACAACAGGTAACCCCACCACCTACCTGCGGGTCGCATCTTGTCCCAGCCGCTGCTCAGAAAGCTGGCGCTGCTGATGGCAGAGTTGACCAGCTTGGCCATGGCTGTGTCAGTGGGTGCAGCAGTTGTATCATCATCAAAAGCAGGCAAATGCTTCAGGTCTCCATAGGGCCACACATAGCCCCTCGCGTTGTTCAGTGTCTGCCGTGGTGGCTGGGCTTTCTTGGTCTGCACAATGGGCCGGCTTGGGATCATTGGCCGGAAGAAGGTAAGCACTGCCATTGCCAGGTTGACGGTTGCCCCCAGACAAATACCCGACATGCAGCGTGGCAGAAAGGGCACGTAATCAGGGTCCCCATAGGCATACTCATTCTGCAGTTCAAACATCAGCACAGGCAGGGCAGCGATAGCAACAGCACACTGTGACAGGCAGTCAGTGCACAGGTGCGCAAGCTGGTTGAAACCATTGGCATACAGCCAACAGTAGGTTGCGTGGTGCAGATGGAGCAGAAATGGCATGAATTGAAGCAAGTCACTTGATAATATACGCATGACATTACACCTGAGCTGAATGACGGATGCGGGAACTGAAGGCTGGGGACTGAACCCCAGTCCCCGGCCCCATCAACAGCATGCAGTGCTAGCTGGCATTTTAATGACTGGCTGCAGCTTGCAGCACAACCCAGAGTACAATATTTCAACAAAACCCCTGCAGATATTGGCTGTGTGTGCTGCTTCCAGCCAAAGAGGAGTGCCACGGCTCAGCTCACCTTACAGCCCCAGTTGATAATGTGGAACCCTGTGCCCTGTGCCTCCTGAAAGTGCTGCAGCAGCCCAGCCATGCCAACCCCCCAGACAGGGGGAATGCTCTCCTCAGAGACACCCTCAACGCCTGTGAGTGACCATCGCCA